>JACXIL010000157.1:0-106316 GCA_014737365.1 Bombus soroeensis | reverse complement strand
TAATGCTATATAACGTTATAATATATAACGATATACTATGTAACGTATTACTATATAACACAATACTATATAAGGTTATAGTATATAACATTATACTATATAACGATATACCATATAACGTAATGCTATATAACGTTATAATATATAACGATATACTATGTAACGTATTACTATACAACACAATACTATATAAGGTTATAGTATATAACATTATACTATATAACGATATACCATATAATGTAATGCTATATAACGTTATAATATATAAAGATATACTACGTAACGTAATACTATATAACGTTATACTATGTAACGATATACCATATAACGTAATGCTATATAACGTTGTAATATATAACGATATACTACGTAACGTATTACTATATAACACAATACTATATAACGATATACCATATAACGTAATGCTATATAACGTTATAATATATAACGATATGCTATATAACGTAATCCTAGGTTACTTGTCAAATACTATTGTTGATTAGACACTCGAGATGCCAAATACAACGGTCCTAGGTTCCATAACGAATCCGCGGCCAACGGGATGACTCTCTCTTAAACGTAGAATATATTTCGAAGCACAAATATGTACTGCTCGTAAAGGCGATGTGTAACCCTCCAAGGAGATCGCAAGACTCAGACTGACCAAATTTTCCTCTCCCTACGATCGCGTTCGTTCGTGTGTATTGATCGGGGATCTCTGGAAACCTTTATCGTCATTGCTAGGCAGTTCCGCGTAGCGGTGACATTGTCTTTTGGCTGGAATTTGATTACCAATACAACGTGTCCCATAACATTGACACCTCTCTGTTAGGTAAAAACGTTCATTCCGTGGCCGTGGCTACGTTCAGTGATCAGTTGTGTCACCTCGAGCCCAAGCCTACCGTCACAAATCTCGGGCAAACATAATCGGATTGAATCATAAACAACCACTTTTAATTCATATCTATCGCGTTAAAAATTCATTTTTAGTATTGCCTGTTAATTTTAATGGCCATTCGTCGGCTTCTTCGCGCTTTTCATTATGCTTATTTGAATTCCAGTCGTGTATTGCTGAATTACATATTTCTCATAAATCGTTGTCTAGTATACGAGCATGATTGCGTGTATATTGAATACGGTGTTCTGCGCTATAATTCATGAATTGCACAACGGATTTAACGCGTCCTTCATCTGTTTGTCCGCTGCAATGCCTCTTGCGGTAATTTTCAACGTTTTCTAGTCAAAGTTTACACAAAAAATAATTTATCATTTTTATTCCAATTTGTATTCCATAGATGACGACATGGTAAATTTATCAACACATACCGAACTTGATAACAAATGTTTACTACATAACCTAATCCACTATTTCTTTTTTTATGGTTTAAACGAATATTTATTTCCATGTTAGAGAGACAATAAAGATAAACTTACAGTACCTAATTCCTGAATTTTTCAGTCGTTGGAAAATTATTTGGATGGGAAGAACACAAAGAGTTTAGTTCCCTTTTTTCAATCAAAACCTGTCTTTTCCTACAAACATGCAACGAAAAAGTTTCCAAAGTGGTGGAATAATCGTAGAATATAACAGATTTATATCTGTTACTGTACATAACCATAACATGACTCACCAGATACGACAACAATACGGTAAATTTATTATACGCATAAAATCTACCAATGACAAAAGTATGTGACATAAAAGACTCATTGGATAATCTTCCAAAGACGAGTCTGTAGCTTATAATGGCACAAGATTTCTTTGAAACATAAAGCTCCAGTCTCAAACATCATCTGACAAAATCTCAAGATAGATAGCATCGGTCAAAGGTACATTCTCCAAGTCGTCGAGATAATTTATCAGGACTTTGCCCATGGGTCTTAGTGCGAATCCTTAGTCCGCTTGATATATTTGTATATATGTAGTAGCGCGTGGCTGACAATGAGTGATGGATGATGCATATACGCGGTCAGATGGGTCGGAAACCATTACGTTTTATCGACTCCGACAGAGACGATCACCGTACTGAAAAACTCCTCCAGCGAATCGAGTTCAAGTAGTTTTTTGCACACGAATTTTGCTCCACTAGCTGAAGTTACCTCCGAAGTTACCATCGTGCGTTTTTATCATGGTACGTGCGTGTCAAAAATACTTTCATGTACAGTTGGGACAAAGATACGTGGGCAGATAGTGGAAATAGAAATATAATCTAACTAATATTAGTTTTACATATTTTTATTTATTGTATATCCTTACAGTACATAGATTACTTAATAAGTAATTGAAATTAATACTTTCATTTTTGCAAAAATAGGCCGTATTTAATGACATTTCATTGATACATATCTCCACTACGTCCATTTATTTTCGTTCCCGACTGTATAACTCGAACATAAGATCGAACATAAGGGCTCAAAAAAGTATTCGAACAGTATTAGAAACTTTGTATGTATATGTTACACAAAACATTTCGAAATCTCATTAATACTGTAACGAGACGCGATTCTATTAGTAAAATTTTAAACGGTTTTAAAAATATATATAAATGTTTCAAAATATTTATTAAAAGCATACACTTTGCAAAGACTATCAAGATATTTGAACAGTTAATTATTCATTATATTAATTTTTCGCTGTATTGATAAGACACAATATTTAGTGGAACTATCTTTAGTACATATTGTATGTTTGCAATTACTACTTATGCTGTATGTTAATTTTTCAGTAATTATAAGCGTATATTTAAAATAAATGTCTTGTGCCTTTTATAAATACTTTCGCATTGCTTTCGAATTTTATTGTCGCGATAATGACGATAGTCGTGTCTCGTTGCAATGCTAACGAAATTTGAAAAAGTTTCGTATAATGCAAACAATGTATACATAAAAATTTTCTGTAATTAATGTTCCAATACCTTCACGAGCCACTGTAAATTTAATAACAAATTACAGAACATGAAACTCGATACGTCACAAACAAAAACAAATGGAAAATATCCTTTGACGTGTAGGGAAAAGAGGATAAGCCGGGATTGTTATTAGCTTTGCAAAGAAGCACTTATAATATTTAAAACGCGATGTAAGAGATCAGGCGTTAGACTTTGAACGTGAAAGTTGAAAACATATTTATATATCCCATTAGATCTCGATTTAAAAGGATTTTTCTTTTTTCGAAAACGATGACTTATACTTTGTCCAAAATTTGTAAATTTGTTTCTGATATATATTATTAGGATCGCAGATAAAAAAGCGGGGAGGAAGTAAAATTGAAAAAAGAATAGAAGCCAACGAAGCCAATATATTTGCGTACCTATCTCGTTTTGCCCAAAATGTGACTTACACTCTTTTGCCCACCGAACAGACGATATATTTATGTGAACTTTCTTCAATGTTTTTCAAATGTTCGGTCAATACTTAGGCGAGCTCCACGTATTACAGAACGCTTTATATAAAGGATAATTGAGGGATTTTGTACGATGAGATTGTCTTAAATGTTAAAGGCACAGTTTACGATCGATAAGAAAGCTTCTGACGAAATTGCATCCTCGAATCGTATTCGTAAGTTTGAACAATTACGGATGAAGGAAGAATTTTGCCTTTGTCTTTGATAATGACGTTACATTATTTTTCCTTTCTCCTCTTACCGTGTTTTATCCCTTTTAATAGATTAATTCTTCCTTTCAGGTTCTTCCTTGCTTTTGCCAACGTACTTTTCCCGACTACTTTTAATTTCTCAACTTTTTATTCGACCGTTGAATCCACTTTGTGCATTATCCTATTTAATATTAGTACTGGTTTGCCTCATTGGCTACCAGTAATTATACCGTTCTCTTTTGTACGGTTTCCTTTAATTTAAAAATTGTAGAGTTTTTGGTATTCTTCTAGTAATTTTTCTTTCCTCGACAATTCTTTGTAATAATTTATGTCATGACCGATACTCTATAACCTTCTCTTTAATTTATTAGCAAACTAAATTTTAAAAAGTAATCTTAATAAAGTAAATAATAAAATAATATTGATATATAATTTTTAAATTTTAATATATCTGTTTATTTACTTATTTACTGATATTGTGTAAAAACTAGCTTTCATAATATACAAGTAATATACAAATATAGATATACCACGATGTTCACATATTAATGTCGACTAACTTACGGGAAGTGCTCCAAATCCGACTCCGCCTTTTGTATCGGATTTCCGAGCATCTATTTCGTCAGAAATGTGTTCCAGACTAAAATCAAGCGGCGATTATATGTATAAGTGAAATTATTCAGAACGTTGACTTTGATAAAATATATCAAGATCAGTCAACATTGCAAACTTTTCTATATACGGTTATTTACATTAATATTCGAACACAACACTATCTTTATACTTATTGCTTTGTATAAGAAAAACTGATTTTTAGTTTGAAAATTTTGTTTGTATTATTGTACAGTAAGATTTAATTGTACAATAAATTTTTGGCAAAAAAAGAGGTTATCCTCTTTATTTAATGCAGTCCTTTTTTTACATATTTTAATAATATTTGCGATAATTAATAGTAACAATATGATTTTACAATTTCACGACGACTTTTACCCCTTTCCTTTATGATAATTTGGTATATTATAAAAATACCGATGTTCATTTCTTTCGGAGCTAATTATACAAACTAAATCCATTTAACGGTTTGAACTGTTTCGAAGAATTCCTAGGTTGAGAACGTAAACAAGAGTCCAAATATTATTGTATTATAAGACAATTGAAAATAAGACAATTTTTCGTTAAAATTCTATTATGCAATTAAAAATTAGTATTATTTTAAACATACAATAAATGATTCATATCCTCGTAGAATGAATGATATTATATTTAAATCATATCCTTTTATACAAACCAATAAATACAGAGATAATGCTGTGTCCGAATATTGATGATAGTAACTGTAATTAGTAATAGTAGTATCATTCATTTATAATCTTTTGCTTCTTTAGAGTATGGAAAAAACAAGTGTCTCAGCAACGAGACCCGAGTAAATTCTTTAAGAAGCAATGCACAACATTATTAGAAAATAATTGGGCATGAATAAGGTTAGCGAGTAAGTATGTCATTCCATAAAAAAAATTGAGACAATATTTAACGTCTTTTTATACGTTATATGTACAACTTGTATAGAAAGATTTACAAGATTGAAAAATCTTGTAAACTAACCAATTTTCAATAAGTATCTTATTACTTGTTTTATAAAGAATACAAAGGTTCAGGTTTCATTATATTCGAAACAACACCATTTTCTCAATGGGCATTTAAACACACTGGATCACTCAAAACCGCTTAATTTTGTCTAATTTCTTTTCTACAGCTTCAGGACCATAGCTTGTCCCATATACGTGAAATATATGTCGGAGATGAAAGGACATCGGGAATTTCTTTTCGAATGTTGGGAAGAACCCCAATACTTTAGGCTAGATTTTTTACTATAGCCCTACTTAAATAATAAAACTTAGAAATAGTTGTTTATGATTATGGATGCCCGAGAATTATGACAATGGGTTTGGGCCCGAAACGACAAAACGGGTCGCTGAACGTAGCCACGGTCACGCGAGGGACAGGTACCTAACAGAGGTACGGAGTAATTAAATATCTCTCCTTAAAGACAAAGATTGACCCGAGGAAGGTACAGAGTGAAGTACATAAGGGCAGTTCCAATAGAACTGAGATTCAGTTAGATACGGTCCACTCGTTCTGTGTACCTTTAGCTTCCAGCTAACAACTTTTTCTCAAGGGCGGCTAGCATTCTTTTCTAACCACCAACATGGAAATTAGCCAATTAACGGCAACGTTCATTTCCCTCACTTTCCGAACGAAGGCTTTCCTCGACGAATCCGATGATCTCGTGTCCTTAGACACACCCCATCGTAGCTTTCCTTTGCAGCATCATTGCACTATCTGATCAACGAGTTACACAGCATCTTTGCAATCGAGTTCATACTTCACGTTTTAACAGAGAGTCTTAGACTTAGACTTAGACTTTGGAAGAAAGTACATTTGTCATCCCGCTGACCGCGGATTCGTTATCGAACCTAAGACCACTGTCGTTAGTGTCTAATCACCGTGGTTACTTATCAATGCCGTAATACCCATACTTGTATCAATGGACATTATCCGTATCGCAACATCGATGGCTAACTCAAGCGAAGACTCGTTACACGCCCCTACCCTTAATCCTAATATATATATCGATTCACTAATTAGAAGACGATCCTAACGACATGGATATAGATGTAGATATATCGTGCATGTATAATGTTTGTAAAGACAAGAGGGAGGTTAAGCAAAGGAATGTGGGTTTTGTTGGTTATTTCTAATAGATCTAATACAATCATAAAGATAATCATTTCTAATAGATCATTGGCAGAGAATGTCACATATATAAATAAAGCAATATAGCAATGCATGGTGGTGAACGATAGAGAGCAATGTCTCCTCCTAACATACTTGTGTTTACGTTCACAGCTTTAAACCTCCAAAAGTGATAATAATCGATTCACGTCTGGCCTTTCATACGTTCAAGATTCATCTAATGGAACTTTTTCACTGGTCATACCAAAAAGCGATGAGATGGTCGAGAAAATTGAAGCTCCTTCTCAGTTTAAAGGTTACATAATCTACTTATGGCGTGATGGCCATATATATAGTTATGGAATGGAGTCACGCAAGTTCTCTATCACGAGGCAATCGAATTTGTATTTATTTTGGAACGAAAGAGATTCTAGCAAATTAAGCACAACAGTAAGATTTTGCTATCGAGTGATACTTTAGAAAATTATAATATTTCAGATTTTACTCTTTCACTTGATGGATATGTATAGATGGATAGATGACATATTCGTGGTTTTTTGCGAACGAATTATCATATGAAAAAATATTACTCTACATTTTCACTAATTTTTCATAAGGAATCTCATGTCCGCTTGTGCAGGCTGTCAAAAAATTATTTGTCATAGTCTGGAATGTGATTTTGCACCTTTGGTTGGATGGAGATCTGCGAGGATATGTTAACGATTCGAAGCGGAACTAGTCTTTTTGAATGATTTATGCGAGACTAATTCTCTGATTGATGTTCACGGTTGAGCGATTTGCATTAGACTGTCCGACGCGACGTGGGATTCGACCGAGCGTCCAACAAACCCCGAAAAGGAGGTCCGGAAATATTGCTTTTCTGCTGATCGCTGATTGCTTTTTACCGAACGCAAAAAAAAGTGGACAATCTGCGTGCTTTGTCGCAAAGTGCCGGTCACTGCACTTTTGTGCGCTAGAAACGCTGAAGATCATAGGCGGGATGAACGTTAGCGACACCTGAAAGAACGTAAGGCCTCGATGTTATTGAGTCGCGGTGCTTCGTCCGGGTGACGCTCTATCGGACCATTACGATCTACTAAGTAGCCATTATTTATAAATAGCAATAGCCGTTTCTCGGCAATTGAAACTACGATGGATATGCAGAAGTTTTGTTCCTTTGAACGGACGAACATGATAAGTCACATTTTCTACGTTTTACAAGCAGTTTTAGAATTCACTATGTCGACAATTAATCTCATATTACCGAAATTGTCTTAATATTTGATTTTGACACTAAACATGCGTTCTTTTATCTACTTTTATTTATTTATATTTCTCGTCTTAAAAATTGTGATTTTAATTTCCATAAAATTTCATCAACTCACCAGCTACTTTTAAAAGAGTTACGTCGTTATATCTATCTCAAGTTATTTTCATTTTCAATTATATCATATTAATGCTGTTTAATCATAAAGCGACATTAAAATTAGGAAATCAACAAAAATGTAGTTATGTTTTTCTCCTACTATCGTCATTTATGACGCCTTAGGAAGGAATTAAACATTTTGTTTCGAAATATCAGTGTTTTTTTTAATTTTATAAATAAATTCATTCGTTCTACGTTTTGTTCCTTGTTTTTCCAATATTTATGAGGCCATTAAAATCATAATCTGTATATGACATAAACCATATAATGGCTGTATGTACGATATATAAACATGTTGTACTGTAATTCCACTAAATTCTCATCTCTCGAAGCTTGCTAAATGTTGATTGTGTGAAGCACGAGTAGTTGCCTTTGTTTGCCAGAAAACAATGGAACAATTTGTTACTGTTGGAAAGAATTTTTCAAAGTGTGTTAGATTCAATTGCGAATAAGTAGCATAAACTTTGGAAATCTGTGTACCAGCAATATCCATTTTATTCGTCCGCCTAACATTTTTATAAACATTCAAACGATTTCAAGTATAAATTCCTATGACGAAATTATTCGATGCTTTGGCGCTGAATTTTTTTATTAACAATAAACTTGGTAAAAAACGAGTTTATTATTGACTCACGTAGAAGGAAAGGAAAAGGAACACGTAATAATAATAATAATAAATAATAGAACACGTAAATGAAACTATAAACGCATGAAGCGTTACGCTATAGCTACATTGGCACATAGCTGATACTCTCACAAATCTCAGTAACATCATATATCGAATTATAATACTCACGTTTAAAAAGATATAATCAAGAATAGGCAGAAAGAAAATGAGACATGGCGCCAGAAAAGTTATCTTGACGCTTATTCTGGTATTAGTTTTATAACGATTAATATACAGGGCGTTCCATCTAATGCGACCCAATTTTTCAACCACTTGCGGTGGCGTAACGAACCAAAATTGGTCCAAAATTTTCCGCTATCGAGTGCACAATAAATGATGATGATAAAAATATCGAAAACAGCTTATTTTCGTAGCAAGGCCAACGTGATAAACGAGACATATTTTTTCTCATTACAACAACCTAATTGTATAATTGCATAACAATTTCAAACAATTTACAAACGTAATAATTTATTATTATTAGACACTTTTAATAATTCTCATGAGACAAGATGATTTATTTCAATTTCGTAATTAGGTTTTCTCTTTTTTCCATTGAAATTCATTGATTTTGATAATTGGTCTTTAAATACATCTCCATTAAAAAAATTGAATCCTTTACATTTAGTAGACAATTATTTTTATATTTTGGGATCTTTTACATCCTTGTAATCCTTAGATACAAATACAAACACAAAATCATAAAGATAGGTCTAGGAGAACTTTATTAAAATTTATATTGAGAAGTATAATCATATATAAGTTAATATTCATTTCACAAATGTATATTTTGGATTTCTCTTGCACGGTAAATTCAAAAACATTCAAATCAAACATCTTAGCTTTCCTATTCGAAGAATGTTCAAGCAGATTTATAAAAAAGTGAGAGAGGAATAGCGAAAGAATAAAAGTGAAAGTTTGACAAATTTGTTAAAAATTTAGGGCAAATAAATTAGATTGTTTCTAAATGTCTACAAAGCATGTAGAGTGTTGTGGTTTTTAAGAGATAAAACGGAACTTCAAACATTTCAACATATTTTGAAAAATGAATAGAAATGATAGATACAGTATTTCAATTAATTGTAAAAAAAATGAAATATTTCGCTAGTTTCGAAAATAACATTTCTATATCAAAACGCTGCGAAGATGGCAATAAAAATTATTTTTCTAATCTCGTGAAACGTACAAAGTCAAACTGTGGAAATAAAAGAACCAAATGTTATCTTCTGCGTGGATTAAAGGAAACAATTCTCCTCGACAAAAATCTCTGGGGTTTACAGCATCATTAATGATTGATTACATCGCGTACCCAATCTATTGATTCAACGATGGTTTTAGATAGGAGAACTGCAACTTACGATTCTGCGTACTATTAGAAACAATTGACACGATACATTTGAAAGAATCTCAGGAAGCAAATCGTAAGAGAATAAACAAAGTGGACGTATGAGGGGCAAAGCTTTTCAAGGTGTTACGCCCTGAGGCTTACTATAAGTCGTATTCCTAACCGTCTTTCTGGCCACTACGATGTCGCCGACAGATCGCCTGACACGAGCGGCAAAATACATAAAATGTAGCCACAAACACATAATTAGTCGAGCAGCGAGTTCTAGAAACTTCGATTCGGCCGTTGCTCACCAATACATCGAAGATAGCATAGGCGATCATAGGCGCGAACGATGGCGTCGTAGTGGGGGGTCATCTCTAAGAGAAGACAAAAGGAAAAATTCGAAGGGCAGTTAGTCTCTTTTGAGGAGTCAAAGGGAACACCACGAGAGAAAAACGAACAATATCGGGTCGCTTACGCTACGTCTATATCGAAAAATCTCATAAAGTCGAATCAAATTATTGCAATAGACTAACCGTACTTTGTTGAATCATTTCTAACGTTTTTGTTTTTATTATAATTTTAAGGATTGTTGGAAATAGACGATTATATTAACCCTGTTAATTCAGTGTTACAATCATTTAACCAGCTCTGTTATCTTAAACGATACAGGGGAACGACCATCTCGCGGCGTCGATTATCCGAATCGTAGCGAGAATTTACGCCTCTCGCGTAACACATTATGCACACTGCACACAATACACGCAACACTACTCGCTGAACAATAATTGCTACATTCGCATGGACAATTAAATTAAATTAAATAACAAATAAAACGAATCAAAAGTAAAAAAGTTTAAAAAAGTGAAAATTAACAAGATCTAACAATATCTACAAAAATTACTTAACCATTCTTTTTTATTCTTCATATTTTTTCTTTGCAATTTGTCTATGGAGCCATTTGGTAGATTATTGTAGCCATTGAAATTTGTAACATATGGACAGTCACCTCCATTCAAATACCATTGCAGGCTGACAATCTATAGACGCATATTTGTACACCTTTGTAGCGGTGGTATGTACTAATTATTTCTACTGAGATTAAGTGCTTCCTCTTTAACCTTGTAGTAGTATGGGCTTCGTAAACTTTCATCGCTGTTTCATTCGAATGCATTGCGATTCTATTGCTGTATCTTCTTGCATAATTGCGTATCTCCTAGCTCACTGTTGGAACTTTGAGGTCTTTTCACGGGGCGTTTAGAATCGACCGTTTAAAAATAATCGTTTATTCCATCTTCGATATCGCGTCTCTGCGCGAACGGTCGTAACACAAGGTAAGCGCGAAAATAAGCGAATAAATAATCTAATAAATAAATGGCATAAAGTTCCTTTTCGGTTAGTGTTTTCATTATTTATATCATTATTTATTTATTTATTTAGTTATATCAGTTCTATGAAAAAAATGTTTCATGCGAAAGCTAACTATCTGCAGGTGGAAAGTTACGACGAAGTTGTATTCTCTTTCTCTCACCGACATGCACTGCTACATTGTTTGGTATCTATGTTGGACTTTCAACCAATACGCGTGCTTAACTTTACAATCGTATTAGGTTTGTTAAAAACAAGCAATCAGACCAGTACTTCTTCCAGAGAACCTTTTCCCATCTCTGCACGGGAACATTGAACTCGTTAGCCGCCGAATTTACCTCAACTAACTGATTCACGAGTGAGAATAGCGAATGTTCCGACTGATAAACTATCGACTACACAAAGGAGTGTTCTCCTGCGAGAGATAAGCAATTTTCAAACGTTTATTCTCTGCAAATGTTGAAAGATATTATCGAATGAAAGGTTCAAACAGGACTTTACTCTCCGACTGCTGAGAGATGCGTTCTATTCCAGAATTCAAATGGAAGTGGCTTTGCTGGACTCTACCGAGCGTCCAGCAACACTTAAAAGCGGAAGTCGACTCTTCGGAAGTGCTCGCGTTCGTGACACGCTCCGTTATTGAACACGCGATGGACAGATGGGTAGAAACGATGCATAGAAAATGAAGAGCATGAATACAATTACTGAAAAGAAATCGTTCTGAATGCTAATGTGTTGATTAAAAATAGCTTCTTGTCTTCGAAAGCGTAAAATTACGTAGGAAAATCCTTACGTTTTCGTTCCTTCCGAAGGAACAGTAAATGAAATGAAGGATTAAATTTCATATGAATTCCATCAAAAGTCGGATAACTATGCGGAAAAAAGGTTAGGTCGCCTTGAGGTGTGTTGTATAGCGGAAGGTTTTCAGTGACATCTTTTCGTAACTTCTGAACCACAGACATCCCGCGCCTCGGACAAAGTGCATATTACGCAAGACCCTTCTCTCTACAACATGCTCAAAATTAAAAAAAAATGGAATCGAGGCCCTCTATTCTACATAATTACCAAAAGGCGTAAAACAATTTTCAAATATCATAAATATAGAATTTAATGAATTCAGTTTATATGGCAAATATTTTGTAATACAGTAAAATTAGTAGAATTGAAAATTTATGTATATATACAAAACAATTTTCGTCTATCAAAAAGATAAAATTTGGTAAATTCTGCTTTACACCGTACAGGGTGGAAGAAAATTATATGTCGCAGCCACCATAGCGTGAATTTGTTTAAAAAAAGGTACCGCAAAATTGATCTCAGCTCTGAAATTCAAGGTAAAATGTTTTTGCTTGCGTCGTATTCTACTCGCACGAGGACCAACTTTATCAACCGTTCTCTTAACAAATGGTGTTAAATTTTCAATAGTTCTTGCGGCTATTTTATTTACAGTGTGCTTTCTTTCATAGTTTCTTCAATTGCTAGGTAAATAGTCGTTTCTCTGATAACTTATTGCTGCTCGTAAATAATACCTCAGTAGGCATGTGTTGTTCTGTTGCTGATAACCACGCTATCAACCGCCTAGTGTTATCATGCGAATTGTTTACATTTAAACGATGTGACGCAAGTAGCTAATAGTTTTCTTCTCGGTTTACTGTCACACGCGGTAGTGAAATTTTAGTTTCTCGCCGATACGCGAGCAACAACGTGGTGAAATATAAGAACATTCGTCACATGCTTCGTGCTATGAAACGCCAGAAAATTACGCACTATTTCGGGTAATTTATGGAAATTCAGTAAGGAATAATGTAATTCCACTAGTTTTCCTACTCATCGAGTTGTATTATGCGTGCCCATTGATGGAACAACAAGAGCGAGAACGATAACATGTTTTCCTTTACGCTAATGGACGCGAGATCGATGAGCGCCCGTCATGCAATGAAATTACGTACACAATATTAATTCTTGATCAGAATATTATTGGTTTCGCCGCTGAAAACCGCCCCAATCTGGAATTTCTATTTAATAGTGGGCTTCCATTGGGCCATTATTCCTCATTGAATTGCCATGAATTTGCAGATCTAACGCGTACTATTTTGTTGCTTCGTCAATAACACGCTATTTACATCGTGTATCTTGTTGATAAATATATTTATACTGTAAACAGAATAGCTGCAAAAATTATTGAATCTTTAATTGATCATTTGTCAAGAAAACGGTTGAGTTCCCACGGAACCCACGGTTCCTTTGAGGAAGTTGGTTCTCGTGGAGAGTAGAATACGACGCAAGCAAAAAAATTTCACCTTGAATTTCAGAGCTGAGATCAATTTTGCTTTTTAAAGCAAATCTTTACCGATCCAGAGATGTGGATTCACGCTATGATGGTTGCGAAATATAATTTTCTTCCATCCTGTGCATATAAGACAGATGATACTTTTAAAATTGAATTAAACGACTTGTTTGATTTGTTGAGCTTCTTAAGAATTATAATAGAAAAATTAATATATTAGATGACGCATAAAAACAGTTTTGAAAGAATTGCAATTGATAGGAATCGCGAAGAAGAAAGTAAAATTGCAATCTTTTGCACATTTTTTTGCACCTCATCTAGTAAACTAATCCGAATATTAACAAAAGTGACTATACAATATGACACAAGAAGACACGAAAGTGGCTGCTTTCATATTCGTTTTCCTTACCTTCGATAGAATATCCGCTGTAAACTAATGGTTTTTCAACGTAATTAACTTTTTATAAGAAATGTCAAGATGAATTGATTAATATCTCAATAGATATACGTGTATGGTTGCATTAAAAGAAAAGGTAAGTTGATCTTACCTATTGACATCAAATTATGTTCCATTTCAAATCATTTAATTTTCGTTCGAAAGATTTTCCAGTATCATGAACAGTTTCGAAGATGTTTTCTGGGACCGTTTTAAATGGGCTACCATCCAAGTATAAAGCTTACATAAGCTTATATAAACGATTCCGCGTAACCAGATTCAGTACATTTTTAATGTATTAAAGAATGCAAAACGTATAAAATATACTCAAAATACAGAAACTTTATGCATTTCTTCCACTATTTTTTCCTGTTATTATTCCTACTGCTAAAGCACCTGTCCCTACACGATAAGATTTTTCTTGAGACGTGCCTCGAGACAAGATTTTATACGAAGCGAACCAATTCTCACGAGACCTACTGAAATCTCACGAAACTTACTCACAGCCAGTATTTGTTCTGACTTCGAAATGAAATGGCGTTAGAAAATTAGTTTTTGAAAAAAAATGATTGCGATTGGTGTAGCGGTAGCTACGTGCGGTAAAGGAAACTAGGTTCTATGTAAAAAGAGAAACCGGTAAAAAAATTAGCCGATGGCAAGAGATACATTTTCGTACGTAGCATTATTAAAAGAATTCGGATGAAACGAGCCAAAAGATTTTTAAATTATGTCCGAATAGAGAAGGTGTAATTGGTGAAGAACGCTTGATAATTATACTGGGGTATTTGGTTACTAGACAAAATTAAAAAGACTCAAACTTTTCTCTGCATATCGGCACAATTATTGGAATAATTAGTTTCTGGGTGTAACGTCCCTTTTTCTTGATTTCATATTATCGACAGCAATTAGTTGTTCAGAGTAAAGTTTTTACATTTTCGTACTTTGTTCTCAATCCCTCAATAACGCACTATCAAACAGAAACTCGAAGAATCAGGTTTAACGTGATTCGACTGGAAGTGAAATACAAGAATAGGAGAAATATAACGTTTTTATACAGGGTGTTCCAGGATTTGCCAACAAACTGCGGGCACTGAATCTGCAGCAATAGTTTCTAAATTATTTTTAGTCGCGACGCATTTTAGAAAATGTACAGATATTTTGGCGCATTTTGAATGCAAATTCTAAAATTTACCCAAAAGAGATATTAATACACATCGCCATTAATAAAAAGAAATATATGTATATATATGTCGGGTTACGTTATGATTAGGGGTAGGGGCGTGTAACGAGTCTTCACTTGCACTAGCCATCGTAGTTGTACAATAAAGGCAAAGTTTATTAACACAAGTACGAATATTGCAGAGTTGACAAATAACCACGGTGATTAGACACAAACGACAATGGTCCTAGGTTCGATAACGAATCCGCGGTCCATTGGATGGCAAATGGACTTTCCTCCAAAGTCTAAGTCGGACTCTTTGTGGAGTATTCACTCGATTGCAAAGATGCTCTGTAATTTGTTGATAAGATCGCACGAGAGAATGAATCCCTTCGTCACGATGATGCTGCAGAGGAAAACTATGATGGGGTGTGTCTAAGGACAAGAGATCATCGGATTCGTCGAGAAAAGCCCTCGTTCGGAAAGTGAGGGAAATGGACGTTGTCGTTAATTGGGTAATTTCTATGTTGGTGATTAGAAAAGGATGCTAGCCACCCCCGAGAAAAAGTTGTTAGCGGGAAGCGTCGTTCATGAGAAAGCATATTTCCTGTATCTTCCCGTAGTTAGGACAACGGCTGTTTGTCCGTTTGAAGGACCCTAGTTAACTAAATCCTAAGATTTATCGGGTCCTCAAGTTAGCTGAACATGTACTCTGAAGATGCATCGACATCTGAAAATCATCCCACCAAGTGTAGGGTCTGCGCGTGGCGAGCCACGGGAGAGAAACCGTTGGAATGTTTACTGTCCAATGTCGCTACAACTATTTCTTTTAAGGGGAGCTATACAATTACTCCATACCTTTGTTAGACAAAACGCTCATCCCGTGACCGCGGACACGTTCGGCGACTGGTTGTAGCCGCGAGCCCAAGCTCATTATCACAAATCTCGAAAAATACAATCGGATTGAATCGCAAACTATTTAATTACAGCTATGGTAGAATCTAGAAAGGCCCCAGCGTCCTTTCATCTGCGACATATATATAATATGTCGTAGGCCGACATGTCTAATGAGCCATCGATATCCCTACGGTCCTTCCACCGAATATTCGGAAGAAAGCGTACGCGACAACGGTCGCGGGCGTGTAATGAACGCGTGTGTAGTGGGGATATCGAGGAGCAACAAAAGAAACGAATTTATTCAAAAATTCATTCGAGTTTGAACAGCGAAGCGAGGAGAGTCGGGTTTTAAGAGCGAAGCAAGAATATTCGAGAAGCGAGAAAGTCAGTGGTAATCGAGGATTGTACGAAACCAGTTGAAGGCGAAGATTGTTGATTGTTAAATAAATTATATTGTTGAACATCGCCGAGTATTTTTTAGGCATCCTGCACCAAACACCACCTGAAACTGATCTGCCACGTGTTTGCGGCAGTTGGAGGTAAAGCAGACCTTTTCATTCGAAAGATGGGAATCATAAATTCTAATTTAAACCTCATGACGACCTTGTACTCGACGATGTAGGTCGCTGCCTTTAAAATGTCAATTTGTTTATGGTCTCCCGGGAAGTCGTAGCTGAATGACGTGCGGCAGCTCGAGACAGATTTCTTAATACTAATTGTGTATACAAGGTCTGTCTGGAAAGCAATACAGTTTAATATAAGGATTATTTTATAAAACTGTAGCGGCACATGAGTCATAGGACGAGGCGAATCGAGACTCGAGGCGAACTCGTGCGACATACATATGACTCATGTTGTTGTTTTGCCTCGGAGTATTAACACCGTCTTGACGTACGAAACGTAACGATAAACAAACTCCGGACAAAACAATATCGCCGCTACGTATAACCGTCAACCGGACTCGATTTTAAACTTTCCGGCACTCCCCCGACCAGTATAAGTAAACGAACATGTAACCCCAAATTCTTTTTACCCTGACGTCACCTTAGGCGACCACTTCTAAATTCTCCGGACCTTGATACCTCTACCTAATTGATACCTCTAAATATCCTCCGGACAGTTGACACCTCTAGATATCTTCCGGTCAGTTAACACCTCGCCACCCTGATAAGGAACTTGCAAGAATAATATGCCCTCCATCATTTTCATTGTTCTCGCTTAGTATTTAGACTCCGAATAATGACGGCCGAGCCAGTCTGAATTATAAGCCGATACTGCAGCATTGTAATATTGGTACTCAAGGGCCTTCGACTCTTGAGAAATAAAGTTTTTATATCTATCACCAGGAGAGTTATTTTTTACGTGACACTATCGACGTCCGACCGCTAGTTGGCGTTGAGTGGTGGTAGTCGCTTATAATTCTTAAAACAGTAGTCAGTGCTCCATGGTATATTTGCATAGACCTACATAATAAAATCAGTTTTCGAAAAAATAAGGCGACTATGTAATCATTACAAGAACAGTCTGGAAAATCACCACAATACGACAACCAAGGAACTTCATGTATCTGACCAACCTAGATGATTATAAAAAAGACACTCGATTGATCTTCTGATCTGGTTAATCTAATCTGAATTGATCTGATTACGCACTAAATCTTTTTTATATATATCACCACGAGAGTTATTTTTTGCGTGACACTCTCTAGGACAGTCAGTATCAAGCGAACGTAATTACCTAATATATGTATATCGAGCGTCATTGAGTGAGCGACGATTAACTCTGTACTTGGAATAATTTTAAATACATTAGACGATATCAAATATCAACTTATCTCGTCATTATTCAAGTCAACACGTTAAATCACCCACCACAAAATAATATTTATTGAAAATATTCACAAAGCAATGTTATCTCCTTCTAAGTATGTTGTTCGAGAAAGCACACAATGTTCTGTTATTCTTCGTAACAATGCTTGAAGTCTTCCCTTGTTATCATGTTCAGATCTTTCGCCACAGCTCTTTGGGCGTTTACACGGTGCTGAAATGGCGATCTCTTAATTCAGATTTTAATTTTGGGGGTAAAAAAGAGTCGCAAGGTGCCAGGTCCGAATTTAGGGTGGGCGTTAGAGGATTGCAATGGATTTTTCAACTGGGAAATCTCTTATATTATAACTATGCATGAAGGGGTTGGCTCATTATCGTGGAATTCGCGACGAAGCACTGGAAAAAGAGACAAAAACATCCACATGGATTCGGTGAAGATCAGAGCACACCTAAGAATTGTTCATCCGCTCCCCTATTTAACCCAAAGGAGTGTAGTTATTTCATTCTCATTATTTCCCGCACAGACCTCGTATAAACCCATGAAAGCGAGTCGAACGTTGCTGGTTTTTTTTTTTTTTTTTTTTGATGATGATTTTGACGATGACCTTCCCTGTAGCGGTCGAGGGAGGCCCAGGGACTGCAGGTAAGCAACAAGCACTGGGCCTCCCCCGCGCCATGTCGATAACACCTAGCACTGCGATAACTAAGAGAAAAGAAAACAGCCAGATTCCCACCCATAAGATATGTAAGTCATGATAAAGAAATAGAAACCCCGGTCCTTTAGTCAGTAACCTCAGTTTGTAATCTGCAGTTAATAAAGCATACGAATGGGCTATTGCTCATTCCTCTACTTATAAAACCTCGTTCTTTTCCTTTTTGTTACGTGACACTGGATTAGAGCGGCAAGTTGCGTTGCGACAGGTCGGCTACCTTTTGTTTATTTGTCGGTGAAATATTATCTGGCCTCGTGGATACTTTCGGTCTCCCGACTCCGGCAGGATACGATAAGACTGTTTTGTGAATATCATCAGTCTTCACCATTGTACCATTGTGTCATTGTATCATCCCTGTTCCCGTGACTTTATCTCGGTCACTTGAAAGGATCACACGGCGGAGTAGTACATTTCGCCCTCGTATCAGTGAAATAAGAAACTAATACAACGACCAGATTTTTTTATTTAAAATTTTTTCGTTAATAAACATTCCATTAATTGTTAAATTTTTCTTGATTAAAATGAGACGAAACGCAATATTATTATATTGGTAATCAGCCAATTCTTCCAGGCCATTGTATTTTACGCTTTCCAACATACATATTTACTGTTATACTTAAAAAATTGCATCTTTTTTTGCATTCAAATGTATTTCATTGCTTAAAAGGTGTCCGTAATACCTCTTATAATTGATTCTCATGAGAAAGCAGCTCGCCTCGAGGAAAATGTCATGGTGTAGTAAGGTATACTTTAATTTCCAATGTATTATATTAATAATTGCTCTTAGCAGCAGTAGCATTCAGTTCTTGTTATCTCTTAAAAGCGTTCACTTGACTCGCAAGCCTTTTTCTATTCCTTATAAAAAAATACTTTTGCAGCGGAATATTCTTGAAAATTAATAAATTTCCGAAGTTTGGTGTGCGTGATTATCAATACCCTCAAACGCCTCTGTTGCCGTATGGCATATGCCGGATATGCAAATTTTGAAGTATTCTTTTAAATCAGAACAATCAAATAGTTTGCACTGAAAAAAAGTGAATGTCAGGACATTTCCTTGTTATAGAATAGCTGAGCTATGAAAAACGAAAGACAATTGCAGCAAAATATAAATAAAAGGTAAGCCAGAACCATTTATGAGTGATCCGCAGAATTTAATGAACGATCTAATATTACAAGAAAAAGAAGAAAGATTAATGATATTATTTTGCGCATATAAATCACCATAGTTACACAATACCACGAGATCGGCGATAAGTGTAGGTAAACGTTCTTTACGTACATAGTTTCTTCACATATGCAAACCATATATGTATAATATGTAATAGTTGATTGTTCAAACACTTGGATGATGTTTGAGAAGTGTACATTTCGAATAAGTATCTTGTACCTTCCATATACAGTGTTAGATTCGTCTCAAATTTCACCAATATAATCGCAATGGTCACGTCTCGTTACAGTGTTCATGAAATTTTAAAATAGTTTGCACAGTTTATTTTATGTATAACATTGAATTGATATAATACGGAATCCTCACATTGTAGAGTAGAGTGTGCTATTGTACCAAAGTTATCAAACTTGACACAAGAAGTCCCACACACTAGGATTCAGTAACTAAAGACCCAATATTTGTTGGTAAATGAATATGAAAAAAGTGATGGAAGTACTCATCTTTTATATTCGTAACAGAATTCCAATCGAATCGAACAGGTAAAAAAACGACGAAGAAAATGTTTTAGTTATTTTCAGATAGTGATATTCATCACATTGGAGAGTACGTATATATTATAGTATACTATAGTTCAGCCTATACTATAGTACATAATTAAAAACAAAATTAATAGGTGCTTTATTGTTTAATACTGTCTCGATAATAATTAGGAACGAGGATCTGTTTAAGGTAACAAAGATTTTTAGGATAAACATTTTAGTTGCAATTTCTTTTTAGTTAAATCACATAATTTAATTCTATTGAATTTATATTGTGATTATAAAAAGAAAATCTGATTCTTTTTTCTTTACTATCGCTTCTTTCATCTAGATGTTATAACCTTATAAAGTTTGAAAATATTTAAATGTGTACATATTCCGGAGCATTGGGATAAGCTTCCTTTTTTTCAAATTATAATACTTCTTTTCTATCTTTAATTTATAGTGGACTGCTGCAATGGCTTTATTATTCAATCTGCACTCATTATGCTTTGATGGGTTAAAGTTAAAAATATGTGTTGATTACATAAAAGATGAGCGATGATCAGAGTATAAAATTGTGGAAGCATTTATCTTCTTCTATTTTTATATGTAGTTGTGTGTCTGTAGCAGCGCATGAGTCAGTATTGGTTACCGCTTATCTTTAGTTTATACACGAGCATATGTACAACGCGCATATGCGAGGCTGTAAGAAATATCTTTTATAACTTGTAACTCAGTTAAAAGTGAATATCATGAATGTGTCGGATTTAGGTTCAATTAGATTTTTCAACTGACCCAAAATAGAAACGAACCCAAACTAAATACATTGATGATATTTGTTTTTAAATGATTATAATAAACTGCTGCCTCGCACATTATAGGCGGGGTTTTTTATCTTCGCTCGAGCCTCGTTTATACACAAAAAATAAGCGGCAACCAATACTGATGCATACGCTGCCACAAACGCACAACATAGACAGAATTCACCGTAGTGGTACCGATAGCTTTTCGCAAATATCTCGGAAATTAAGACTGTAGGTTATATTTCTAGGAAAAAGTACCTCAAAGTGTTGAGCTCTACAAAGTATTCAAAAATCATCGAAATTAGAGAGGACGAAACCGCTCTACAAGTTCACCCATTACATCGACATATTGCAGGCCAAATGTTAGTATCCGCTGGCATCATGTTGGTGTCACACGCAAGTCACCCGTTAGGTAAATTTATAAATTTGAAATTTTTTACCCAAAGATGCCAACTACTGCTTCAAGTTATCAGCAAAAAATATTAATATCGATAATATCGATAAAATGCACAAAGCGTTGGACTAAAATATTATTACTAACCAAACCCAGCCTGAAAACTTGAGGCCAAGCAGCAGGATAATTTTGGATATAACACGATAACTAAGGCCGATCACCGGGTATATGTATAGGAAGCGATTATTCAAAATATCGAGCTTTACACGTGACTTTTTCCTGATCTTAAAGAATGGTGTACTTACATAGAGTAGGTCTTCTTATGCTTATGCGGAAGCTGCAGGAAAGAAAGAAACACCAACACGAAGATTTTCACAGGTAGATTTCACCTCCGGTGAAGAGTTTATAACCAAACGCAATAGTACTACAAGTTAGCTAAAGATATTACAGTTTTTGAGATATAAAATTTTGAGATATAAAATGTTGTGATACTGTCGCAACGATACGAAGTTGCTGCGTACAACTTCAGTCGTACTGAAGATGTCTCTGGATGCGAAATATCGATTGTTCGATCAAGCGCTCGTTTCGCTAACAATTGTGGATATTTAAAAAGAGAATTGGTTCCCGAGCTTCAATATTAAAGTCTGTAAATAAATAATGTATAAAAACCACGTCCTGCATTTAATGGCCCCAACGCAACAATATACATATTTGTAAATAACATGGAAAATTTAAATCAGTCTTATATGAAATAAACATAAGAAGAGAGATTCTCCAGTAGAAAATAGTAAACAAATACATAAAACATTACTGCAATATATACCTATTTGACCGATGGAAGTCCGAGGAAAATTTAGTTATGTTCTATAAAAAAAAATATAAAACTTATGAATCTTTTCATTTCTCTAGTCTGTCGCCGCCATATGTTCAACTAACGCAACCGAACATGTACTCTAATAACTATTCCTGTTACAAACAGAAACATTGTTTCAAAATTTCTATTCGTATCACATATTTTCACAAGGTTTACATATATGTATCTTTTTATCTATCACATTATTCTCTTCTTCAACCATTTCATAAGAAGTTAGGAAATCAACAAAAGTGGTCTTATAATTTTCTCGTATGATTCTCATATTTATTAAATATATAAATGTATATAAAAACGTGTTACATGAAGTACTATCTGTAAATAAATTTTTATATTTTTACAAAATCTGATCATATTTACTCGATATACATACATATACTTGTGTTATTACGAACAAAAGTTCATGTTATAATTTATAAATCTGTTTAATTTTCGATTTATAAGAAACGAATGTTTACGTACAATTTTACTAAACTAAACTCTCTCGTACTTTACAAGTTAACGGATTTTCAAGCAAGTTAATTACGTAAACAGTATATAAGAGATCGTGTTTGTGTTTCCAGGAATTAGTGGATCGAGTTACGTTTCACACCGATAAATTCCAGTCTGCTTTCAGAATTTCAATCTATTGTGTGCACTTGACAAATGGAGATAATATTTCTACGGAATTGTTAGCCATTAAAAAAATGAGAATCGTAAAGTTTAATGAACCAACGTTGGTATATTTTTCTTTCCTTCTCCCCCTTAAAAGTTTTATAACTTGTTTCAAACATTCTGTAAATTGGTTTATTGGCGTAGGTTCATTTAACACATAGACGGACACGTTATCCCATTTAAAAAACGTCAATATCAATTGTGTTACTGCATTGTTGTAACTAAACATTGTGGAATTTGTAAAGATTTAGTGCGTAATCAGATCAATTCAGATTAGATTAACCAGATTAGAAGATCAATCGAGTGTCTTTTCTATAATCACCTAGGTTAATCAGATACATGAAGTTTCTTGGTTATCGTATTGTGGTGATTTTCCAGACTGTTCTTGTAATGGTTACATAGACGCCTTATTTTTTCGAAAACTGATTTTATTATGTAGGTCCATGCAAATATATCATGGAGCACTGACTACCGTTTTAAGAATTATAAATTTGTGGCGGCATTCGACAAGCGACAACCACCACTCAACGCCAACTAGCGGTCGGACGTCGATAGTGTCACGTAAAAAATAACTCTCGTGGTGATAGATATAAAAACTTTATTTCTCAAGAGTCGAAGGCCCTTGAGTACCAATATTACAATGCTGCAGTATCGGCTTATAATTCAGACTGGCTCGGCCGTCATTATTCGGAGTCTAAATACTAAGCGAGAACAATGAAAATAATTCCTTATCAGGGTAGCGAGGTGTTAACTGACCGCAGGATATCTAGAGGTGTCAACTGTCCGGAGGATATTTAGAGGTGTCAATCGTCCGGAGAATATTTAGGTGTGGTCGCCTAAGGTGACGTCAGGGTAAAAAGAATTTGGGGTTACAATAGCGCAGTGGTTAGCGCCTTAGATTACGAACGGTTCGGGACCCGGGTTCTTCGAATCCCCTGGCGCCCATAATCCGCTTCTTCTTCCACGATCTTAAAACAAGGAAGAAAATGCAGCAGTATCCCAGTAGCGCCATCTACGCCAGTGACGGAACCTACCTCAGCCTCTACACTCTAACATCCAGCCAGCAGTCACCTATCACGGATCTACAATCCACCTCAAATTGAAGGCTTTGTGATTGATTTATATAGCAACAGTGTGTTTTCGTGTGTGGAATGCTTAATCGAGTTTGAAATGTTTACGAGTAAACCAGTGCATACTACTTTCCTTTTTAGCCTGATTTTGTCCTATCTTTTCGTGAATGTGCTTTTTCCAGGTAAATTTGGAGTTGAGATGTGCACCTAAATGGCTATTTTAGTTTGTAGTATGGTACGTAGTATGGTACGTAGTATGGTTGAGCATAATAGGAGGTATACTGGCTTTCTTTAACGTGAAAATAATATGATTGCATTTGTTCAGGATTAATATTATCCTTCGTTGGTTTAGCCAAGGTTCAAAGTTTCGATGTATTTGTGAAGTAAACGAGAAGTTGCCACGGGATTATCGCGTGTGGTTATTATGGCTGTGCTCTTTGCAAATGTAAATAGTGCACTATGTGGACGGCTAGAGTTATCGGCTGGTATAGGGAGGTATATAGAATGAGCCTAAGACGCTACCCTGGGGAAGGCCAGGTCTGATTTTGTGAATATCAGAGATACAGCCTTGTATTTTCACCAAAAATGGTCTGGTCTTGAGATAATGCTTTATTACATGACAAAAGGCGATAAGAAGGTTTAGTTTTATTTTATATAACAGACCTCCATGCCATACTTTATCAAACGCTTTTTCGATCTCGAGGAATTTAACGGTGGAATATTGTTTCTGTTCTGTAGCTTCAGTAATCTTGTTTCTATTACCTACCTTGTTTGATCGTAGAATGACTTCTCTAGAAGCCAAATTGGCGCGTAAAAAGACCTTTTTTTGTGAAATGATATCCGGTATTCTAGGTAATATTATTCTCTCAAGCACTTTTGACATTATTGGAAGTAATAAGATACTTCAGCACGATACAGCCAAGTCAACATTCTTCTTATGTTGCGTATATAGCATAGGGCAACGTAGGGTAGGTAGGGAGGTATTCAATTCCAAGTATAGCATTAAATTTGATTATATTATAAGCATCCTGATTGCTTTCGAAGAAAGTTCTTTCATAATTTTATCGTTAATTAAATCCAAGCGGAAATGTTCCCAATTTTAATGTCTGTGATCATTTTCTTAACTTTTTTTACTGTAGTACTTTTTATGTCTTGTGAATCTTCTGGAGTTGTTTCCGCGAATAGGGTCGTAATTGTGCTATTTGCGCGTATTTCATTCCTTGGTTTGAAATGTTTTATTTAGATATTCGGCGAAGGTAGTGGCTTCTTTTTGCCCAAAAGCCGCCAGTTTTCCTTACAGATGGCAGTAGTAAGATAGGTGTTTTCAACCTGTGGTAGCTTTCCAAAAGGAGTATTTGATTGTGTTGGCACATGAAATACAGGACATTGATGAAATGATGGAAATAATTCGTTAGAAACTTACATAGATAAAACTTACGAAGCGGATAAACAATATCGAAAACTTATAGTGACTCACGAAAGTACACTTGAACGATGAATATATATTACGTAATATCGATGGTTTATGACACAAATGTTGTATATCCAGTTTTTGTAAAATTTCAGTTTTTCTATGCAGCAAATATTTTTAGTTCTTGACGGCTTTTTTATGATGTATAAAAATTATACTTATGTATGTCTACTTCACAAATTTATCAAAAAAATGTAGCGGCACATGAGTCAGAGTACGATGCGAATCGAGGGCGACTCATGTTGTTGTTTTGCCTTGGGACATTGACACCGTCTTGACGTACCAAACGTAGTAATAAACTAACTCCAGACAAAACAATGAGTAACCGTCAAACGTAGACGAATTCGAATTTTCCGGCATTTCCCCGGCCAGTATAAATAAACAATCGCGAGCATAAGCAGTCGGTATATAAACAGTATCGACGAGTTATCTAGAGTTATCTGCGAATTATCGACGAGTATCTATCAGTGATCTATCAGCGAGTTTACACAGTCTTAACGACTTTATCCGTACGAGCGTCTCATCGACTTAAGTTATACCATAATATATAATTTATTTATTTATTTAAAATATATTTGACGGGTTGCTACAGCAAGTCTTCGTTACTCTATTACCAATCCTCTACAATTCCACTGGAAACATTTTCGAGAACCGTCCACCTTTGACATTTTATGTTCCTAAAAGGGATCAATGCACAATTTGCAATTAATTTCATAATAGCATTGGTAAAGATAAATACAATGCAAGAAGTTTTATTTATTTAATTATGAAGTATCATTGAATTTGTAGAATTGTTTGTATCGCGAAAACATTACATTGGACACACAATATTTGTACAGTAAGCCACCGATATTATGTACATACGTAATACAAAATATTTTGAAATTTCAATAACGTTGTAATGGTTCTGAAAATGTATACAGAAGTTATAAGATGCATATGTATTGCAAAGATGATTTATACAATCAATTATTCGTTATACTAATAAGTCACAATATTTATTGACACTAACATTAATTGTACATTCAACCACTATTCATTTTTCTAAGTTTGTATTTGCGATAAATATTATAAATATAATTTTTGTTAATATTTTCTTTATTCGTACTGTAAAAATATTAATTTTTGAAAGGTAAAAATATACGATTTTGTTTGCTTAGAACGGAATAAAACTGAACAGCGTCCGTTTTTTTTAATATATATGTATATATATATATATCTGCTTTTTTTATTGTTTCGAGTTTTCAATACAATAAATTTAAACAATAGTCTCCCTTTAGCATTCTAGAACGTAAATCAATATTTGTTACCAGGCTAACGTACGTGGTAGGTATAGAAGTATAGTTATGATTTATGGTGTCAATACTATGTATTTTGTAAATTTCTGATAAATTTGAAACGATTGACTTTATCATGATTGTAAGTATCGATGTTTTAAATAAATGTATCACAACGTAGGATAACTAGATATGAAATTTGCCACTTCAAAAAAACAAAGCAATTTGAAAGGATTATTGTAACGATAAATGTCCCGCGTTTATCGATTATGACGTATAATTTTTATGAAAACAAGTTAACATTTAATTCCCTTTCAAGGCAGGTGCAGGTAATTTCAAGAATCAAGATAAATCACACAAAATTAAGTCACTCATGCTTCTTGAAGAAAAAAGGTCCATTATTAAAAAAATTGTGCATCGCATTTTACCTGAAACAAATGTTTTGTTACTAGATCATACGTTAATATTAATTTCGCTTCATAGCAATGTGATATAGAAATTAAGAACTCAATGTGAGAATATATATAAGTGTAAGAAACTAGAAATAAAAAGGTAACAACCTCCTTGTGATAGTGCAAATAAATTTCATTCATACACTCATTTATATTAATTATTCTTCTATAAAACGTAACTGAAGACTATTAACAACCGATTAAAAATAAAACTTCGTTTAACCAATTTATTTAATATTCAACACCCAATTTCATACTAATTTCGAAATCCAACATATTTTTCTTACGCTACCGATTTTACGTAATCTGTACGTATTTGTAGTCTCTTCAGATTGCAGTTGTACATGATTCGTTTTATGTATTTATTTAATCCATGTAGTGACGTAAAGTTGATCATCATTAAATATGGATGTCGCTGTATCATTAGCTATTTCCTTCGTCCAAAAATATTTGTATTGTTTATGTAAACATGCGTAGAATTCTCAAGGCAGGAGAAACAGACACGTAGGTTAGTAGTTTATAATTTCGATGTCAATGAATCTAAAAATATAAAGCTTCTTACAAGGCTTGACAAATTCACTATAAATTCATTGATATCTTGCATATTGGCTCCTCAAAATCAACGTAATCACGTCATAGCATTTTACTATATGTAATAGTGGCTCACGAAGAAAATTTGTATAAACTTTGTATGAACGTGTGAAATTTTTTGAAATTTCATTAGGATTGTTAAGAGATAAGACTATCGTGATTATATTGATAAAATCTAAAATGAATTTGAGAAACCGTACACACTACCGCAACAACAAAAGATATTGGTACATATCTTGATCTCCTAATGATGCGCCTTTTTATCAAGTTTTATTTACATGTATACTATCGTGCACGAGTCTCTGGATACTTTGAAACAATTGCAAATATATAAATAAGATACACTTCAAATACAACTCTTTAATATAATTTTCGCCTCTGATCCTATGTTAAGCAACTATATATAGCTAGTGGGTATCGATAAAAACAGTAATTGATATTTAGTATAAATAAAAGAGCCACAATTGAAAGTGGATGGAAATTGCATCCACAAACATCTGAGTTAAGCGACTTTAAATGTTAAATGTAACCTGTTAAATATGGAGATTTTAGACTGATTGAAACGTGTTCTCGATCGCATTCTTAAAGTTTCTATTGATTTTATGTAGTACCAGCTATTTATTAGATTCCCAAAGTATTACGTTTGCCGTGCCGAGGAGTAAAAAATATCCATCGTATGAGCATTACCATTTTGAGTTCCATACAACCCGGCAGTGTGGCTAGTGGATATGCATAGAGCCATTTTCCCCTCCTATTCCTTGTTTTAACTTCAGTTTAGCAGAACATTGGATCCCAGTTATGACAAAAAGTCTTCTATTATAGCGTTAAAAATATAATAAAAATATCAATGCTTTGATTGTATTGCACTAAGTGTTTAAATATCGATGTACGGTAGTGTATAATGTGTATGAATATCTTAGTTTCCATATTGTCAAATTTTTATACTCGTACGAAGGTACTACAAAATGATGCGAAATTTGGTGCACATGGACTTGATTAATAGACGTGCAAGTGTTAAAATGAAAACAGTAGTGTGCAAATACGTTTTTTAATCATTGTCGAAATTACAAGATATTTGTTTCAAGCATAGTGAAAAAGTACTATAAAACATGAATAGTGATCTAAACATATCATTAGTGCCAAAGATGATTTCATTGAATATTGTGATTTATTAGTATATTGAATAATGCAAAGGTTTTAGAATTATAGCGATTCGAGCTATAATTCGAAGTTCGCCCGACTAATCGGGAAATATAAATTCTATGCTGCAATTTTTCCATAAAATTCACTTTCGCATAAACGACTACAGCAAAGTGTTTCAAGAGAGAAACTTACCTGCGTAAAAGTCATATCTTAATTTCATAAAAAGGAGAGTATGTAATGCATTCATGAATGTCTAAACAGTAAGAAACGATAAAAATTTATTCCCAGTATGTTCTTGAAATTCCTGTTTATATAACAAATTTACATAAAAATATATAAAGCTGAGTCATAAATAATTCATCATCTACCTACATATTAAAACAAATAAAAACTGACATATGATTTATTTGTTTTACATATGTTTTACATACCTTAGTTGTAGAATTGTGGATGATTAAAAAAAATGTGCAAAGTTCTTGTTCTGTTTCCTCATTATAGTAAGAACGGATTCAGTAAATTTAACCCCGGAAGTATGTAACCTGCATTTATGAATCACTCTGTATAATGCATTTATCCAAAACGAATTCTAAAACGATTGCAAATTATATTTATAAAATATGATAAGCGTCGGTCCATCCAATAAACAAAATGTTTATTATAACAATGTAATTTCGTAACATTCAAACTATGCCGAGTAAGCATAGTTTCTTTGTTTCGTGTATAACGCGCAATCTATTATTTTATAAATATACTCGAGTATGAACTTCATTATCAGCAATACTTTCCTTGATCTTCAATCTTCAAAGGTTCTCAGACTGTGCACAAGTATATCGCGTGCAACTAATTAATCGAAATATTCATTACAAAAATTGAACTATAATCGATCGATAAGTGTAACACTATTTATAGCATTTCGGTTCGTTATTTTCCGCATGGTTATTACATCATTATTTTTATCGTAACGGTAAGTTGAAGTGGATACAAGCTACAGTAATATAAATATTCATATTTCAAAATATAATTCTTAAATGTAATTTGTGATTTAGATTAATGTAACATTGAATAATTTGTCCTTAGTTCATGAATGAAACAAATATTTTCTATTAGCTTCCATTGTCTCTTAAGTGTGTGAAAATAAGATCAAGATTTTCTCCTCTGTTTTAATTTCTCTACATAAATACGATATGAGCTATATATGAAAATATACTAAATCACAAATATGGTTAGCAAATATTAGGGAATGGCAATGTGTAAATATTTCCTTCTTATTACAGTCAGTGTAATATTATTTGCTACGCTTGTCCTGTGTAAATAATGACTTAGTAGCAGGTTTTATATGTATTCTATAATATTTATACATATGTTGTTTCGATTTCTAATTTTTACATAAAATTTATCTCTGCCATTTTATAGAAATAAGAATGTCTTTTTCAATATTGATGCAAAATTTAAACACTAAGAATGTTTATTACAATTTCTTTTGTAATCTTGCAATGGATACAGCTTGGATTAAGTTTGAATAAAAGAGAAATGTACCTATGCGCTAAAACAAGGGAGGAATAAAGAAAGAGAAGAATCGCCCGTTCAATCTTATCTGTCAGAAACACGAATTCAGGCTTATTAATCTATGTCTCAGATATTTTAAGCTCTACACGTGCTGTGAAATATAAAGGTGCTTGAGTTAGAAACTTGTCTTAGAATATAATAAAACAAATGCTTAATGCTTAGTTTGTTGCAACGTTCTATTCATAGGAAATTACATTTTATTAATTATTCAATAAATCAAGTAATCAAAAACAATAAAATGTATTATATAACGAAAGAATCGGAAAATCAAAGTACATATTTAATTTTTTTCTTCGAAATTAATTAGTTAAATAAGATTAAAAATAATCCTGTTTCTTTAAGAAGGTTTCGGATTAAATCGTTTCTTCCTTTTTCTTCTTTTATATCTTTATCTTGAAATTATAATAATTGTAAAGCGACAATGATCACGCTAAACTCGATTCAAACGCTGCAGCAATTCAATTTGTATCATTTTTCTTAATGCACATGTATACATGTTAATGCATATGGAATAGTTTCAGGCTCTATATTTTTTTTTCTTTTATTATTTAATTTGTACTTTATAATTTGTCCAGCTGGACATTCGGTAAGATTTTCTAGTTTAATTGCTGAACAACATGTGGATGGCTACCCCCAGCGGGATACTATTTTTTTTATTTTCCAATTATATGTGTAAATAATAACTGAAATTATTGTAACAATAAATAAGTATTAAAAATAACGACTTTAATATTGATAATGAGAATCGTGAAATCAGCAATCTCCTACTACGTATCAAACACGATAAATGTTGATTAAATGTTATATAGTATTACAAGTTACCAAATCCAAATTAATGTTCCTTTACGCTAAAACAGATACACAGGTAGTGCCTTACATCTTTCCCTATCTTTCATGCTGTCATAAGCTGAATGAAATAAAAGTTATAGTACCTATCGAATTAATAGTTTTCCGACACACATAAGTAGGCTAATAATTATTTATAGAGGCCGATACTATCACTTTTTGGACAGAAGACGTGAGAGTCCAGTTATGTTTACCAAACGTTAATGACCGCGGCTGTGAATCGTCGTCTTTTTGTTATGAAGCGTCAACAAGAAATATGAATCATCGGCTTTTGTTTATAAAACGTGAATTCACCCTTCTTGTTCATAAAGTTTTCAGTTGTATTGTAGCATCGTTAAGGGTGATAAACGTCTTTCATAAATTGTTTTAGTTATCGTATATAACAATAATATTCCTAAAAATACTCGTTACACACTTATGAAGTACCTTCCGGTGCAGTTTCAGAATCGAAGCTACACGTATGCAGAATCACGCGAATCCACAATATGTTCACTTTCTGATATTGTGCGGGAAACGCGGCCGAAAACGCGTTAAAGATACGTGATTTTCAAAAAATTCAAAAAACCAAAGTCGACCTTCACAGGACGTTTACGCCTGCACCCACGGAAAAACTAATAACATCAGAATATGCTTCCCTTGAAGCCATTCAACTTTTCTTTGAAACATTTTTCGATATAGTTAATAGTATAGAAAATATTTCAACTTAATCTCGTAGGTGTCTTAGATGGAGTTTCTTCACGAGAAATTCATTGCTTTCTTTCTGACTTATAATACAATGTACTCACTTTTTATGTTTGCTGGCGATTTCCTTCGGAATCTCCGTATGCGTCTCTCGTGCCTCATGTTCTGTCCCTAATGTTCATTCGTCGAATGCAATTCAGTAGCTGCAGTTTGATTGGAATCTATTTGTCACGTTTAGTAGACATTTTTCCAATTCTATGTTGAAGGACAAATCGTGATACCGCGCTACATGTACCTACATTCATAAGGGCACTTATAAAAACTGAAAAAAATTGGAAAACTGATTAGGAAATGATCAAAATTACTATAATTATTAAATTATTATTATACTATTATATCATGAAATGTACTATAGTGTTAAATATACTATAGTGTGTTATATTATATCAATATACAATATATTATATTATATTAACACTTTTGTGAGAAATACATTTTTTATTTTGTGAAATCATCTTCAAATAATTTGTTACTTAATTTAATTATACTTCTATTTGACCATGATAGATTTTTAAACTTGAAATTCGTAAATTTGTATCATGTACTCAGACTAGCTCCCAAAATTGTTTTTGCTTTAAACATTTCGTCAGAGAGACATCTATATCGTGGTAAGTCTAATAAAAAAAAGTCTCCTGACGAAAGCAGATGCTGCTAGTATACACAATCTCATATATTTAATAAAAACCTCCTATGTAACGTTATTGACTTTTCGCGATACGCCAGGGGATGGAATGATAGAGTTCTCAACAAATGGTCTACACATTTAGACTGTATGTAATTTCGTTCCGGAAAAATTTCCGATAAATTTTTTAAAATACTCTTAACGGATGAAAGGTCGAACAGATTCTACTGTTAAAACAGCTTATGGTTTACGCAACGTTCGACAACAATTTGCTGTTTGAATTAGCGAGTGGTCGACAGCTCTTTACGGAATTCAACTTTTCAACGGAAATGTTTAATAGGAAAATGAGGTCGCCAGAATTGCAACAAATTTCTGAGGAGATAAATTACTATGAATAACGATAAATTATTCTAGGTCACGTTAAAATGTATCTCAACCAACTTGCGATCAATAAAAATCTGTTATAATTCGATTGTATAATATTTTTCATTACTTGTACGTTCAGTCACATCGACTACGTTTGATTGATTTTTCTGCTTCCTGTTCCTCTATTGATATGTTGATATTGAACAACAATACGCTCCCTCTTCCCATAAACGTAAGTCGGTCAGTAGCAGTAATATTAGGTTTATGAATCTATCGGATGCTGTCACTGTCATTTTCAAAAATTAATATTCTCATCGAGTTTGCCTTTATACGTTACCAAGGACTAGTAGACGTTTCTAGACTCTGTTCCTTTACTGTCAACATGTATGTATATACATATTATTAGAATCGCCACGCTTTCCGAGCTTATTACCTGTTACGGTCACTTTTGGGAATATATAGAATTTATTACGCGACGTCAATTAAGTATTGATTACAGTGTAATTCTCTTTCTTACAAATTTCAATAAAATAAGAATAAAGCGGTTGTCTCCATTATTGCTTCCAAATTGATAGATTTCTGCAATTTGAAGATGGACTCACTTCCAAGTTATTTCGCAAACAAACCCATCATCTATCAAAAAATTTCGATTTCATACAAACGTTCACTCAATACTCTGCATTTCACACGCAACTCACGTCTGTTACCCGGTTTCTATTTTTTCTCAAATTAAAGTTATCATTATTTTTATGTATTTATATATATTATCTATTAGTGCACATATTCTGTTTTCGTTGTAATCGTGCACATTTCAACGTAGTCACCCATAGCGTCGTATCGCCATAAGGTGTTATAGGCAATCAAGCTACCTTGCGATATCGACATAAATCCGGAAGATTTACGCCCCTCGCTGACTCGATATCCCTTTGGTATAGTCTTTTCGCGAACGCGTGAACAGTAAAAAAGGGTTGCACATAACTCCAGTAAATTCTGCACCCAGTCCACTTAAAAACTATATTCATGAATGGAAGAAATTGGAACAAATCCGACGATTTCTGTGTAATTAAGCGGTTACAAAATACCTTTTCATTCTGAAGTTTCCGATTTTGTTTCATTCCGTTTCATTCCGAGATTTCCGAAATTACAGACAGCCAAATAGAAATTGTTCAAACAAAGGACTTAATATACCTATAGACATTATTAGTCAATTAGCAAGTCAAGGTGCCATTTTTGAACGTACTTCTTCTCAGAGTCAATTTATTTCGTATATATTTTTAACGTCTAAATTTTAAACTCAAAAAAGTTAAACGAGTTCATTAACATCGAATTAGAGGACCAGCGAGTAGCATTAAAATTTTCATCAAAAGTGCCGAGTATTTTATGAGTACAGTTGGCCTTAAACACGTCTATTAATATTAACTCCCATAGTTGAACTAAATTCTTCAGGTTTGATTTTAATAACACGTCATGTTATTAAACCGTCTAACGTTTGGATTAAGCGTGGCATCTTTCGTTTTTGCGAAAATACTGAAATATTTCCGGTCGTACTTAAGAAATAATTCGTTTCGTGATATATTTAGACAAACTTTTAATTCTAGTCGATTCGTTCGAGCAATGTAAAAGATTTGTTGAGTTGACGTGTAATAGTTCAAAGCGAGTAGGTTTGACCACAAATTTAGAGAAAAGTGTATTGACTGCGAGAACGATTTATACGTTTTATATTATCGCTACCGAAAAACTATACGCAAAAATTAGTAAAGATATTTTTAAATATTAAAACCTACAAGATTCGAGACTTTGCGGAATTTATTGAATATTTGGTATCGTATTGACCCGCTGAAAAATACAGTCATGTGCACACAAAAAGATTGGAACGAGAAAAATATTCAACTCTAGAGTTGATTGATGACGACTATGAAATATTTTTTGTGCACATGGATCCTCGAAATTTACAGAACTTTCACTCAAAATTGATGTCGATTTTTCCTTATCTGAATAGGCTGCAGCGTATCGATATGAGAGATCTCGTGGTTTTTGGATGAAGAGGAGCCAACAAGTGATCTCGAGTTAAAGGCAGCTTGTTTTCGGTCACGATGTTTTATTAATGACTTGAGAAACTGCGATACTTTACTACGACCTGACAATACAGTAGCCATCATTGCATTACTGTGTTAATAGAATGGGGGCAGTTCATTTTCAGAATGTCAATAATCTATCGCGTTTAATTTAATCTGGTATGAAGAGAGAGATATTTGCATTTACGCTTCATATATAAGATCCGGAGAAAATAGAAAAGTCGATAGAGAATCTCGTAGACTAGATAAAATTTTTACAAGTATTGGAAATTATCTTGATAAGCCCGAGATCGATCTATTTAATCGTACAAACACAAAATGCGAGCGCTATGTCTCGTCGTTTAAAGGATAGACGCACTCGCATTGAATTGAAGTAACTTTTTTACGCATTTTCTCCATTTCTTACGATTTTAAGGGCGACGGGAATTACAGTAATCCTGGGCTGGCAAGAAAGAGCCGTTAATTTTTACGTCAAGCAGTAAATTAATCTTTTCGAGTAGGAATGTCCATTCATCATGGCGGAAACTTTCTCTGGTTTCCACGATGTTATTTGGAAGGCTTCGGTCTAAGAAGTGCTTCCAAAAAACATTAGAAATTATATCTTCTTTGAGTGATTCTTCAATCAAGCAGTATGACGAAGCCTTAAATTTTGACTATGAATCAGTCGCAAGGCGTGCATTTCTGAGAAAGTATATTCTAATAATCAAAATACAGAATTCCCTTAGATTGAAACAATATTATTTATTTTATTATTTTGTTTGCATTCTGCGTTCAATTGTTAGTGTACATACCAAAAATGTAACACCAACATTAAGCTTTTTTCACGATATGTCTAGTAATCTAGTAAAGTGTGGTACAATTCGAAACATTCGTAACGTGTCTCACTTCTTCTGTCATGTTTTCTACACACTACACATTTGTACCGAGCGTTTTTCCGAATTGCTGCGTGTTTCATACATGCAGACGTAAAATGCCTTTGTGTCAAACGAAAAGACTCATTATCAGCACTTTAACCGTTTGATTTGCATTCATGTATTCTACTTGAGGTGTATTTTTGTAAAACTTGTTTTATTAAATATAAATGAAATTTATAATAAGATAAATGTATTATGTGCCATTGTAAACTTTTTCTGCTAGAATTCAGACTATAGAACATCTGATCAACTTTGTCAACTGCTCCCATTGTGTTATTGTAATCAATTATACATTGTAGTTTGATTATTTTTTCTTCTGTTAGGTAATGTATCTTGTTTGTATCAATCATATTGGAACAATGATAGGTGGAAATCATCCACACTTTCCTTTCCTCCATCCATTTCAACGCTAATATATGTTTTGTTCAACGAAATACACATTCTTCTTTGAGTACCTTTTTATTCAATTCGATTAAGGGGGTGTCCTGAATTAGAATATTCTAAAACAGCGTTCTTTTGTGATTTTTTTTAGAAGGGAGAGAAAGAAACGAAGTTATTGAATTTTGAGGTATGGTTTTATATATATTTAAAGAATACAAACAAATTTTTTTTAAAGTAAAGAAAAAGAATTATAACAGATTTCTAAGCCTATTTCATGGGCTGCAGTCTTCAATCGACGGGAAAGATCCATCTCGTAATTCTTGACTCAAATAAAAGATCAAAACAAGATTAAATTATTATATATTTTTCCTCTGGGTAAACAACGGCAGAAAAAAATGTGAAATTAAAAATTTTGGCGAGTTTAAAAGAAAAACGTGTTTCTTAGATAAAAGAAATAAACTTTAAGATGCTGTAACAATTATTTAAATAAACTTTTTTCTGCCTTTGTTTAGTTCACTCAGAAGAAAAATATATAGTAATTTAATCCTTTTTTGGTTTGAGTCAAGAATTACAAGTTGAATTTTTCCCGCCGATTGAAAATTGCAGTCCATGAAATAGGCTTAGAAATCCGTTATAATTCTTTTTTTTACTTTAAACAAAATTTTTTCTATTCGTTAAATACATATAAAACCATACCTCAAAATTCAATAACTTCGTCTCTTCCTTTCCTTTCCAAAAAAAATCACAAAAGAACGCTGTTTAAGAACAGTTTAATTCAGGACACCCCCTTAAGTTTTTATGTAACTCGAGAAATAAACTGGGACTGTTGTACCATTATCGGTCACGAGTGTGTGACCTTTTCTAAAATATGATTCAAGAAGTGTCATTACTATTTGTCTAGACTTTTCTATCGACTTTGGTGGTATATCTTCAGATATTATCGTGTTTGCCCCGGAATATACAATTAAATCTTGAATATAACCTGTCACGCTATCGCACAAGACGAAGCATTCGATCCCAAACCTGCTTTTTTTACGTTATATATTGTTTGGAAAATAAGAAACTTTCATCTATACATAATTTTTCATACGAATAAAATGCAGTTTTAAAGAATGTTCTTAATTGTTCAGGAATATAGCGTATTTTCATGATTGGATCGTGATTTTTAATGTTGTTATCACAAAAATACAGATTCTTTCGTAATCATGTATATCGAACCCTTGACATTATTTCTCCAAACGATACCGTTCTTATCAGTTTATCCTTACACCGATATTCCGATATAGATATCTTATGTATTCGTGCCACGAGCATGATAATGGCCAAAAACTTATACATTTCGGGAACAGTAGTTGCATTAGAATTATGTACATCGAATCTTGTACTATTTTCAGAATATTTGTTAGTTTGCTCAACAATGAATTCTACGAGTTCTTCGGAAAAGAAAATTTGAAAAATATCGAGAATAGATGATGGCACTTTCCACTTGCTTTGATTTGGAAATCTCCTTGTGTCCTGGAAAATTTATTTTTACATTCTTTTGCTTCGGTATAGCTTTCGTGCAATACTCTGCATTACTCTTTTCATTCTGACGAAGAGGTTAAAAGACGTTTTTTAATCCTGCGCTTGTAAAAAGGAAGAGGCGTTTCAAAACCACTTGTTTCCTCAGGATCAGAATCATCCGTTGTATCATGTTTGCATGCACTTTTTCTGATTATTTTCTTATCCCAATTTGTCATTTTAAAGATAAAACAAAAAATAACTGCAAAATGTAAATAGACATATTTAAATAATATATGACTAACGGAATATGTAATTGCTGAATTAGCATTCACTTACGTCTGACTGAAATAAGATCTGCCGGAATTACGATCAATCAAATTTTCCGCGCTTCTCCTGTCAGCGGACCGAACTTGGTGAACACTTTGACTGCCACGCCGAAATCACACGTTTCGCTCAGGAGGCCACGGGAGTATTTTTATTATTCAAAGCATATAATGTAAAAAGTTTGAGCACCCCGGTCACCAATGACCATGTCACGTAAAAAATAACTCTCGTGGTGATATATATAAAAACTTTTCTATAATCACCTAGGTTGATCAGACACATGAAGTTCCTTGGTTATCGTATTCTGGTGATTTTCCAGACTGTTCTTGTAATGATTACATAGTCGCCTTATTTTTTCGAAAACTGATTTTATTATGTAGGTCTATGCAAATATACCATGGAGCACTGACTACTGTTTTAAGAATTATAAATTTGTGGCCGCATTCGACAAGCGACTACCACCACTCAACGCCAACTAGCGGTCGGACGTCGATAGTGTCACGTAAAAAATAACTCTCGTGGTGATATATATAAAAACTTTACTTTTCAAGAGTCGAAGACCCTTGAGTACCAATATTACAATGCTGCAGTATCGGCTTATAATTCAGACTGGCTCGGCCGTCATTATTCGGAGTCTAAATACTAAGCGACAACAATGAAAATAATTCCTTATCAGAGTGGCGAGGTATTAACTGACCGGAGGATATCTAGAGGTGTCAACTGTCCGGAGGATATTTAGAGGTGTCAATCGTCCGGAGAATATTTAGAGTAGAGGTATCAAATGTCCGGAGAATATTTAGAGGTGGTCGCCTAAGGTGACGTCAGGGTAAACGAATTTGGGGTTACACTAGCAACATACTCTCAACAACGCAACTCGACTCCTCGATTAACTCTTCGAATCAACTCTTTCTTCGACTCGACTCTCTCTGACCCCCAATCTCTTCTCTAACGTTCCTTTTGTTTTTCTTTTCGAAATCCACGTTACAAGTTTACATGGCACTGTGACGAAAGAAAAATTCTTGCAGGGTGTCTCCGCAAGAACTAGGCGACCTTAGTCACATAGGCTTGTTTTCCATGTAAACGAACAACCGAAGGACAGGCGACACTGTTTTTGTAATTTCGGTTGACTTTCGTCAGGCCTTTTTGCTCGCGATACTACAGTATACTGTGTACCGAAGAAACCGTTGGAAAGAGAATTGCGCTTTGCGGCCTAGTGCCGCTATAGCTCCATGTCCTCGCCTAATTATGCTTCTATCAACGGTTCATGTATGGTTCGCGATATTTGACTGCGATAGCAAGCATATATGTTACATCGTTGGCATTCCCAATGTTGGTGCGAGCACAGTTCCGAGTCAAGTGGATGACCCTATATATGCGACATAGAAACAGCGGCCTGCAAAGGCAACGAACTAAAAGCGGAGAAGCCTGGAAACGGATTTGCAGAGAAGCACGGAATCCGTGGATTACGTTCTAATTCCGTTAATACCAAACGACAGAACGTTCGTCGGGCGGCATAACGAAACCTATAAATTTCTTGCCTCTCGAAGGTTTTGGGATTAGTGCCGTGTCGCCCCTTTATTTCTTTTAAACGTGTCAACTCCGACGAGAGGGAGCAGGAGTATTACCAATTGATCCTCTCGGAAGAAACGCAACTACAATTATAGTTGAACTCCACTTATTTCACGCCTTTCCCTCAAAATCGATCGGTGGACGTTTAAAGCATCTAACGACAACCAGAAATTCAGAAAAACGAGCATGAGCTCAAGTATTGCAAGAGACGAAAAATTGCCAGTTGTTTGTTATGGTTAATCTATAACATTAAAACGAAGTGTAGTAATTACACAAAAGGAGAACTTAAACTCTTAGGTTAGGTACAATACGCCAGTATAGTGGCTTTCGCGGATGTCATCTTATATTACGACGAGCCACTATAGTGGCTTTGTTCTTAGTAGTAGAATTAGTCAATGTTACCATGTACTCTCCAAGGCGCATTTGATTTGGACGAAATGGTTCTCCCTTGAATTTCTAAGTTGTTGCGCTCGAAACAGCGCTGATAAAATCTGAATACGGTAATCAGCGATGAAGGCAAGTAGAATAATTGTTTTGAAGGATAATATTTCTAAAGACAAAGGATCATTCGAATTAGCTAAAAGAGCTAGACAATTAAGGACTATTTTTGGACTTTGTACTTTGTTATGTGCCTGGTTTCGATTCCATAGTCTTATCTTCGCTACACCTTTGAAAAATCTTCTTATTTTTTCATCATATTCTGCTTCTGCTTCTAATAAAAGGGAGATTATCGACCGAAGACTACCGAGTGAGTCGTATTTATCACCTCTCTCAAACTTTTAATACAGACATTCAAGAACGTCCGACTTGGAACTTCCAAACGGATCTATAGATTTTCCTGGCAAAAGTTCCACCATTAACCCTTTCGCTACTGTTGACGCCTAAGGCGTTTAGAAAACTTGCGCTTGTGACGCTGTAGGCGTCTGTAGGCGCTTAACACTTTGACTGCCACGTTGGTCACATATGGCCGGCCACGGTTTCTCCTGAGACGCCACGGTGGTTGCAATCCCAAATTCTTTTTACCCTGACGTCACCTTAGGCGACCACCTCTAAATATTCTCCGGACAGTCGATACCTCTACTCTAAATATTCTCCGGACGATTGACATCTCTAAATATCCTCCGGACAGTTGACACCTCTAGATATCCTCCGGTCAGTTAACACCTCGCCACTCTGATAAGGAATTATTTTCATTGTTCTCGTTTAGCATTTAGACTCCGAATAATGACGGCCGAGCCAGTCTGAATTATAAGCCGATACTGCAGCATTGTAATATTGGTACTCAAGGGCCTTCGACTCTTGAAAAATAAAGTTTTTATATATATCACCAGGAGAGTTATTTTTTACGTGACACTATCGACGTCCGACCGCTAGTTGGCGTTGAGTGGTGGGTAGTCGTTTGTCGAATGCCGCCACAAATTTATAATTCTTAAAACAGTAGTCAGTGCTCCATGATATATTTGCATGGACCTACGTAATAAAATCAGTTTTCGAAAAAATAAGACGACTATGTAATCATTAGAAGAACAGTCTGGAAAATCACCACAATACGATAACCAAGGAACTTCATGTGTCTGATCAACCTAGGTGATTATAGAAAAGACACTCGATTGATCTTTTAATCTGGTTAATCTAATCTGAATTGATCTGATTACGCACTAAATCTTTACAAATTCCACAATGTTTACTTACAACAATGCAGTAAGACAATTGATATTGACGTTTTTTAAATGGGATAACGTGTCCGTCTATGTGTTAAATGAACCTACGCCAATAAACCAATTTACAGAATGTTTGAAACAAGTTATAAAACTTTTAAGGGGAAGAAGGAAAGAAAAATATACCAACGTTGGTTCATTAAACTTTACGATTCTCTTTTTTTTAATGGCTAACAATTCCGTAGAAATATTATCTCCATTTGTCAAGTGCACACAATAGATTGAAATTCTGAAAGCAGACTGGAATTTATCGGTGTGAAACGTAACTCGATCCACTAATTCCTGGAAACACAAACACGATCTCTTATATACTGTTTACGTAATTAACTTGCTTGAAAATCCGTTAACTTGTAAAGTACGAGAGAGTTTAGTTTAGTAAAATTGTACGTTTATATATATCACCAGGAGAGTTATTTTTTACGTGACACTATCGACGTCCGACCGCTAGTTGGCGTTGAGTGGTGGGTAGTCGCTTGTCGAATGCCGCCACAAATTTACAATTCTTAAAACAGTAGTCAGTGCTCCATGGTATATTTGCATAGACAGCAGCATTGTAATATTGGTACTCAAGGGCCTTCGACTCTTGAGAAATAAAGTTTTTATATATATCATCACGAGAGTTATTTTTTACGTGACACTGGCGTTGTTGAGAGAGACAGTTGCGAGTTGTTTGTTGAGTTGTCTGAGTTAAAGCACGATTTTATATTTAGTTCGCATTAAACAACCATCGTTCTCTGTCCAATGAATATTCTGTACGGTTTATTTATTGTAAATAAATTGTAAATAGTTTGGAAAAATTATAAATAATATTCCTCCGATCCTACAAGTGGAGCTCGTCAGGGGATATTAAACAAAAATTTTTGCACCATATTACAATACCATCGCTGGAAGACTGTTTGTGAAAGACCGACAAAACATATACAATGTCGCGATAAAGCGTAAGTGCCGACAGGCCTAATGGGCCATCGATATCCCTTTTGTCCTTCCATTAAATACTCGGAAGAAGGCGTACGTGACCACGCTCGCGGACTGTAACGAACACGCGCGTAGTGGAAATATCGAAAGATGACAAAGGGAAGAAAGTGGATTAACAGATGAGTTGTCAGTAAGCAGTCGTCAGTAGGAATCGCGAGACGAGTTAATAAACAAACTGTTGAATAAAACACCGAGTATTCATTCGGCACCTTTCACGTTCTACGCCTCAGAACGGTTTGGTTGTCGTCGAAACACTTTCAATTTGACGACACAATCGACGATCCCTGAAACAGCGTGTTTTCATCTGACGATTTCATGTCCCTACGCGTTCCTGAAGCTTCAAGCAAGCGATTCTGGTCTCACATGCAGCTCAATTTTTCTTTCTTTTTTTTTAAATAACTCGTATCTTGGGTTATGCTTACTTGAAATGTAATTACAAAGTCACTTTTTTATATTTAAAATCGCATTCAACTACCAAAGTTATCAGCGAATTACAATGAAATTGTCCACGTTCTTGCACATATTAAGGCACTTTTCCTATTCCATTCGGTAATTTTCATTTTTAACGTATTAAATACTTCCTTCCACGTCGTACTTTAAAATTTGCTAACGGTCACTTTCTAGAAATTGTAGTTGTCAGCTAGCATTTGATTTTGGATCGTTTTGTTGCGAACACGTCGAATGTAAGAATAAGGAACAAAGAATGGAATTAGAAAACGACGAGACACCTAACAAAATTTATATTTCGACAGACCAGTTCAATAAAATAGAAATTCATTTAACTCTTATACCAACGGTCAAAGAAGAAATTGGCACGTACGCAGAAAAATACAAGGGAAGAACGCCAACACATCCAAGCCAGTTGGCTGCTGAAGCGAGCAAAACTCTCATAGAAAGAAGACTAAAAAGAAAACACTCCACTGACCTCGCTGAAGAAATAAAATAGTCAAACTCTAAAATGGTATCCCGCTGGAGGTAACCATCCCATGTTATCTAGCAATTAAGTTAGAAAAATTTGCCAAATGTCTAGCTGGACAAATTGTAAAGTACAAATTAAATAAAAAAAAAAGCATCGAGCTACATGAGTTAGAACATAGAAGCGGATGCTTTTGCTTGCTTCGAAGTTTCACGAACCCGCAGGAACGTGAAATCGGCTGGTAGAAACGCGACGCTCGTTTCTCTTTATCGCGTAGAGAGCAGAGATCGCATGCTGTTTATTGTGACGTTAAATTTAAAATGCTTTAGCGTTCGGTAACAACGAAATCGTTCTGTATTCTCTCGAACGCGATATATAATTGTAATAGCACACTTATATACAGTTGTCATTCTCAATGTTCTCGCGGTCGTGTGTTTCAACGTTAAGTGTACGATGCTGTATATATATTTGCAAAGAATTTGTACAACTAGACGGAATTCAGAGCTTTTTGACAAGAGGCCGTAGTGAGTGTCGCTGTAATTCGTGATACGATTTGTAACAACCTCTCGCGAATTTAAACCTTATTAAACTGTAAAATGTTGTGTCCGAAGTTGTAAATTCGAAATGGTGGAAATATGCTTTGTACTTTAAACCGATATTTTTCATTTAACATCCGATTTTCAACAATACGATAGTATGCAAGAACTATAAAAAAAAGAAACTGGGAATATTTTCAATTTATAATTATTATTAATTATTAAAGTAGCGGAATTAATTAATTATATTTATTTAATTTAATTGATCAAAACTATTAATTATATAAATACTTAACTTGATTATTCTATTATTTTATAAAGTATGTTATATTTAATTTTCTAAAATAATGCCTAATTACATTAATTAAATAATTAATCACTTGATTATCGAAATAACTGACCAATTTTATGAATGTAAAATTGAAAATAGAAATGTTATATGTACAATCAATACAGAATTTACTTGTCAAAATTACGAAGAAGCCGATATGAAAATTGTGTATCGTACCAACAACATGGATTGGAATGCACTATCATTAAGTGCTTCGATACTGGCATTTTTGTTATAATGTTGAACAACGTGACCAATCTCAAAAGTAAATGTAAAATTTGGATCCGAATAATCAAAGATTTATTAATATGAATAAACTCTATGAATCACAAGGATCTGCTCTGCAAAGGAATGCACCCCTTTGCTGGCTGACATTACAATCCAGCATTTTATGGAAAATGGAAGAAGCATCCATTAAAACTGTTATTGAAATCTCAAGAATTCCAAAAAGCATTTTCAGATCTAGACGATGTGTCGAGCGATAAAAATGCAGTATCTGAAGTAATGGAAAAATTTGTTTGTCGATTATATGGTATCCGATCAATTCGAATTGGTAAATTAACGCAGTAATATTAAAAACTACTGCCGCTCGCTTATTAGTTCCCTATCCACTTCTGACAAGCTTTTATTCGCCGTTTTATGATTGCTATATTGCATATTTATTTCTAAATGTTTAAACAATATGTAAACCAAATTTCAGCATCCGGAGTTTTCACTGTGTAGTGGCACGTGAGTCATAGGACGATTCGAATCGAGAGTGACTCATGTGGTTGTTTTGCCTCGGGCTATTGACACCGTTACGACGTACGAGATTTAAAAGAAACTCCGGGCGAAACAATATCGTCGCTACGTGCAAACATAAACCGGAGTCGAATTCAAACTTTCCGATACTCTCGACCAGTATAAATAAACGAACACGCCCTCTGGGACAATCACCATCCATAGTATTCTTATATCGAGTAGCATTGAGCGAGCGACGTATTATACTAACTTTGTATTCTGTACTTGGAACGATTTTAAATGTATCTCACTTATCACAAGTATTCACTTGTTTCGTCATTTAAAGCAACACGCTTAATATCCACCACAACTCTTTCTGTCACCGCTTTATCTCTCACCTAGCACGAAAATTTTTCTGTTTCACTGTTCGGCCTGGCAAACCTGTTCCGGTGTGGCGCTGCAGAAATGCCTTTTCGCGAATGGCAATACCAGAGGAGAAACGACAATACTCACGTTCGTAGGTTAAGTTGTGCTATGTTACAAGAACTGCACCAAGCGGCTCCGTGTTGCAAAAGAAGAAAATTTACCCTGTTTTGTACCACACTAGCATAGACAAGAACCTAGTACCACCCTAGCATAGACAAGAACCTAGTTTCGCCGTAGCGCAGACGAGAACTTTGTTTGTCACAGGCGGGAAGTTTTAAGGCTCTTTATCATGTAAGTGTCTTTCTCAATGTTACCGATGCGGCGTAGAATGAGATTAATATGAAATTACAGAGTATAAGGCGAAACATTGTATAACCGTAAACAAAGTATGAATCATCGTACGCTCGTATATACAGGTTTGCAAATTTCTATAGTAGGGGGTAAGGGCTTAGTGACCGAACGATGTTGGTCAATTTGTCCGTGGTAACACGCTTCAATTGGAAAGTTAGGATTCCTTGTATAGCGCCATCGTGTAAAAATAGCCAAAACCACTTGTCATACTTATATGATTATTACGATCATATTATTATTATTATTATTTTGTATGTAACTGATGTCTGATAAATTACTTTTTCATTATTAAGAAGCTTTGTAAACTCTTTATTATACAACAATTTTGCTTTTCCAATAAAAAATTTAATAACACTGAGATGTTTCAATCAAGAATAATATTTTAGATACGATGTTACTCTACATACATTATAGATGGTGTTAATAGTCACACAATTTTTTAAGGAATCAGAGAAAACTCGAAAGAGAGTTACTTTCCAACATACGCGTCAAATATAAATTATTTGATGTGAAAGTTGTAATCTTGTTCAACATTTTTGTTGAAAATAATAATATACATTTGTAGCGTCACATGAGTTATAGGACGATTCGAATCGAAAGTGACTCATGTTGTTGTTTTGCCTCGGAATATCAACGCCGTTTCGATGTACGAGATTTAAAAGTAAAGAAACTCCGGACAAAACAATATCGCCGCTACGTGTAACCGTCAACCGGAATCGAATTCAAACTTTCTGGTACCCCCGATCAGTATGAATAGACGAACATGCTCTCTAGGACGATTATTAACCGGTATCATTATAGCGAGTAGCATTGAGCGAGCGATGATTACGACGTAATATTCTAACCCTGTATTCTGTAGTTAGTGCGATTTTTAAATGTATCTGACTATCACAAGTATTCGCTCGTCTCGTCATTAAATAAATCAACACGTAGATGTCACCACACATTCAATGATGATACATAATTAATATTCGTTTAAACAATATTTTTCTGTATAAAATGTGATACTGTATATATGTTTACTTTAAATAAACGGTGAATTATTATGAAAGGTAGTTTAATTTATTCATTAAGCTCAATGGTTTAGTTCATATTTTCTACATTCGATGCTTTCAGCGAAGAATGCCATTATATACAAAATCCTAATTTCTCGATCGCTGCGTTCTACGATGGTCGATTAGCGAAGCACAACTCCCGAAAGTACAAGCTTTACCACTTCCACTGGACGCGGACCTAGTTACACGGTGTCTGAAGAAGGGAGCCTACCTCCGAATATGGCAGATGGCGAGGTTGGTCTTTCTTCGAAAAGAGGGACGACCGATAGACTCGCCATCTGCGTATCGACCGGTGAGCCTATTAAACGAGGTGGACAAACTCTTTGAAAGACTTTTCGCCGCCCGCCTGAAGGTCCACGTGTCGGAACGGGCGCCCGGTTGGCACGAATGCCACTATGGCTTCCGGCGGAGCCACTCGATGGTGGACGCGGTGAATCGTATACAAGTCGTGTTGGGACTATGGTTTCCTGGGCTGGGGTGGCGTTGGTAATCTCTTTGGAGATAGTCAACGCGTTCAACGCCATACCCTGGGATGTTCCTGGGATGTGATGGCGGAGGCCGTTGAATTCTTCCAGGTGCCTACCTATCTTATTCGCGTCACCCGGGCCTACCTGAGGGACAGGTGGCATCTCCAATGATGGAGAGGGGCGGCGACCCGTCGAGCACGGTGTTCTACAGGGTTCTGTCTTGGGATCAATTTTGTGAATCGTCGACTACGACGCGGTGTTTCGCAGTCCCCTGTCCCCGGACACAGGCACGGTGTATCATGCCGACGACACGTTGATCCTGGTGTCTGGGCGACGTTGGTGACACGAGACGCTGCGTCTCGGCAAGCTCGCCGTCGCTTGTGCGATGCGCGTCATACGCAGGCTGGGCCTGAGAGCGTCCCCAGCCAAGTCTGTGGCTATTTGGTTTTACGATTGGTGGCGTATGGCGGCTCCTCCGCCCGACTTGTGCTTGGATATAAACGAGGAGCATGTCGAGTTGAAGCTCCAGATAAAATATCTCATGGCGAGTCGTCGTAATCTGCTTTCGTTGAGGAGGCTGCATAGGACGACCGCCATCAGGATCATAAGGGTATATTGGACGATATCCTATGCGTCGGCGTATCCTCCGTTCGAACTACAGGCCTTGGCGTTCCGGCGGGTGTACGATAACCTGAGCGGCCTGGGTTCGGGCGGCGACTGCTACCCCGCCGTACAGGTGGCCCGAGACGTTCGGGAAGAGGCCAAGCAAGAGGTATGGGCGCGGTGACGCCCTGACCTTCTTGCCGAAGATCAGGTCCACCGGGTCGTTAGGTCGGTTCTCCCGAGTTGGGAAGTTTAGAGGGACCGTGGAGGGCTCCCATTATTCTTCCGGATGATGCAGATGCTCACCGGGCATAGAGTATTTTGTGGGTATGTGCAGAAAATAGGAAGAGAGATGACGAACACCTGTCACCACTGCAAGGAGGGCGAGGACACGGCCCAACACACGCTGGAGTTTTGTCCGGCGTGGGAAGTCCCCCGCCGTGTCCTGCGACTCGCCATTGGCGAGAATTTGGTCCTTTCGTCAATCGTAGAAGCGATGATGAGGGGGCAACAGGAGTTTCTCGCGGTACGCTCCTATCGCGAAAGAGTAATGCTCGCAAACGAACGGGCAGAGCGGGAGAGGGAGAGTACTTCTCACCTTTGTAGGGTCCCACACCGAAAGGTGGCTCTGCTGCCGCCCTAGCTTGTCATAGGGGTCGTCACGGCGAGGAGGTTCTGGGCCCTCCTCGGACTTGCACGACCGTCCAGAGAGTGGCGTTAGGAAGTACGGTCCCTCTTAACGCCCAAATTAGACCCGAGGAATGACTCCCTTAGAACGGAAGAGGATGCAGGAGTGCTTCGGCAGCAATTCGAAAGGGGTCCCGGGATATTCCTGTTAACCCACCGTGGGGTTTTAATCGGTAAGAGTCCGACACTACCCCCGCTTCCCAGAAGTGAGGAGGGGTGTCCATGAGGATTTCCCCACGTAAAAAAAAGATTTTTTGAAGATATTTGTTACCGGCGAGCTAATAAATCATGTAACAATTGAAAAAACAATTATGCTGTAAAAGCGATAGGGCGAGGACACTGTTATCACATTCAATTTGGCATAATGTCACCAAGGAAGAATTTTGGCCAAACCACGGAAGCATCTTGGTGAATGCTTTATAAATTATCATACAAAAAGGTACAGAGATTAATATTACAAAATCATATTTTCAAAGATGTAAATATAGATAAATTATTAGAATATAATGTTTGTGTTTAGTTTAGTCGATCGCGAAGTAGGCGCGTCCTACGGGAGTCGTAAATTCCCGTTACGATTAGATTATCGACGCCACGAACTGATCGATCCCCTATTTCGGTTAGGATAATAGGGGTGGTTGAATTAGTATAACACTGAGTTTAACAGGTTATAATATATACTTTATTCCAACAACTTATCTCTTGGACCATATACATGTTCGGTGAGACTCGCGGGGTTAGGTTACGATGTCGAATTGTAATGTCGTTTACGATAAGGTTAGAAGTGTTCGATTCGTATAGTTATTAGCAAGATCACGTTGTTAATCGTAGTAGGAGTGACTTATGGTGTCGCGATCGATATAAACCGTAAGTAAGATCTGAACCGGGAGATGGGTTCAGCGATTTAGCGACTTGGTGACTAGTAGAGAGTTGTTGACTGATCAAGGGATGGGAAGTTAGTGAAGTTGACGATGTCGTGCGGAGGAAAGCTAGCGAGGGGTGTTTCTAGAGTACGAAGAAAGTGGATTCGTTGATCAGGCTTTTCGCTAGGAAAGTAAGGGTAGCGATGCCAATTGGTTAGAGAAACGTTAGTGGATGAAGATAGGTGGAGGAAGCCTCCTACCAAACGTGGATCACCCAAATGGGTGACATTGCTCATGGGAAAACCCGCTTTCTCCGTGATTTTTAAGAACGAACAATAAGCCTAAAGAGTGTTTTAAGGAACACTTGTGACCAAAGACATTTGTTTAGTCTGAGGGACCTTAATTATGAAAATGTCAAGATTTATAGTGGGTCTTTAAGACTATTGAGGGTCCGCAGTAAGGTGTGTGAACATTTGATTGCCATCTTGCCTGCGGCGTGGGGCCTTGTTTAGGTAGAGAATCACCGGACGTAACAGTTTGTGTAATTTAATTTGTGCATAAAATCATTTTACGCTACCAGTAAGACACGCGTCACATATGTGCTAAATCATTTCGAGTTGCTACTTCGGCCGACTGAAAAAGTCCTTGAGCACAAAGGATTAGTATAATATCTAGATACATTATCTCGATCGCGGCAGATTGGCAACTTCCGTGGTGCGTCAGAGAAACCTCTGCTCTTCGGATTGTGATTATGCAATTACATACATGCAAGTATTGAATGTCGCTGTAATCAGGTAACAAAAACTTTAAAATATGTAAATGGTCTGCTCGTAACAATCGTAATATATCCGTGTTTTTTTACAAACCATACTCTACTTAAAAGTACAGCTATTCACACTATTAGTTCTAATCAGTATTCACTCATAACGATGTTTATTAAGTATCTTATTTTCATTATTATTATTTGTTACTCTCAATAAGATATTTAACTGTTTCTAAACCAACGCGTGTTAAAAATCCTGTGTTTCATACAAATACGCGTACAATCTCGGAGAAAGGGCGCAAAATTGATTGACTCTACCTTATGAATTAATCTACTGCAATTGTAAAATATAGCTCAGAAAAAGTGATTAGCAACGGCGATGCTGTATCCGCGGCAGTGCTATGAAAGCGTTTCTTGTTTCGGCACGCCACATATCGGGCATACACCAATGCCATCTGTAGTCAATGATATATTTTTTCGTTATCGGCAGAACATTTTCTGTTTATTTTATTGATATATTGAATAAATCATTTCTTAAAAGCTACTCATTGTTGAAACAACATCATAACGTTTCACGCGATATATTTCAAACATCCAAACGATCGTACACTGTTTCGTGCTAAAAACTCTGTTAAATCCATTAACAGTGAAACGATATTTCATATACGGTTCTTGGAAGAATCATTGTTATTTAAGACTCAGGACTCGCGCGCGCTTTCGTTCAGTGACTGGACTGTCAAAGCGAAAAGGTTAAATGTGTAATTTGTTCGAACGAGACTTTTGATATAATTGCGAAAGATAAGAATTAAGTTACATATGCATGAAATATGCAATATGTTTGTATATATTTTGTAACATAAATGCGCAAAGCATATGCAACGTAGAATTTGTGTACAGTACGAAACACGTTTTCAGGACCTCTTAATGACAAAAGTCTGTCCAGGTTTCGCATTTTCGTCTACATTCTATCAACATACGGCTTTAATAACGACTTTGGCAATGAGTTTGACTTTGGATTGCAGTTATATATAGTACATCTCATATACAGTGCATTTATTTGAGTAGAGTAGAAGTTTCGAATTTTCGGATAATCGAACGATTAGAAACGTATCACACAGGAAAAATTATAACTTATTACACAATATATGCATTATATGAGTATTGTTTACTCATCTTTGTCCTGCCAATCTTCCCGAGCTGCCAAATTTCATATTTTTTTTCAAAGTTAATAATTCCGCTGGGATACTTTCTTCTTGTGCTTCGTACCATCTTAGGCCTTTCTCCGACGCCGTAAAAGCTTCAGAATGCGTTGGAATGCCATTCCTATCTTCTTTGTTTTTATTTCTCCCTTCGTTAGAAATCTCTTTAAGTCTTTCAATACTTTACGTTATTTATATTATCATTTTCGAACCATTCTATTACATCGTCTTTTTACAGTTTCTACATGATCGTACGTTATTTAAAGCTACTAGAATTGCACTGACATCATCATTAACGTTACTAACGATATTTGGGACATTTGGTCGTTATCTTCAACGTTTGATAACTGATTCCAATCGTTTTTCAAAGTAAGACTTGATATATGATTCCGCGTACAGGTAACAAGATATACGCATTCTTTTGTATTTAACTGTATATATGCCATTTAAATACCGTTTTCAGATTTATAACATCTCTGAATGAATTTACGTAATGTTGTAACATTGGGTGCTAAAGGCTTTTATGAATTCATGTTTACCGCGTTTTCTCTAGCCTGCCCGTACTTAATTATCGTTCTTTGACTGCTGGTACAGATATTGTTGAAAACCATTTCATAAAGAATCGATCCAAGAATTTCTCCGAGATAAAGATAAATATATAACAGGCATAGCGTTTAAATTCACGTGTTTCAAGCACCGAGGTTCGTTATTCTTTCCAATTACCAATACAGGAAGCTCGTGATTTCTGGAGGCATTCGCACATACAAGAGTCGTAATTGTATCTTTATTGACCTTATGACCCGGTGCTGAGCGTTCATATTGACAAAGTAAAGTCTTTCGCGGAAATAATTTCCATAATAAGCCTATTTCATCCGCGTTATACACATTTCCTGCCATATAATTTTCTCGTTTTAATAATTCTGTAAATTATTTTTTTCAAATTTCAGCCGCAAATTTATTTGACGATAATTTTTCGCCCGATTTATTCGATCCACCAACACCGCCACGTGTTTAAAAATTCGCTGATCGGCCCGATGATATTTTATAGTTTGAATCGTCATTCAATCTTGCATTACACTGTGAAACCTCCTCGCTTAATGCAGGGCCAGATATAGACGTTTCATTGTCACGCTTTTAAAACTTAATTAAATAAAATAAAAATAAATTAAAACCATTCATACACTGTCGTATCAGAAATAGACGAGGCTATATGTTACGATTTCAAGATAGCTACATAGCGTTGTAATCGACCAATCGAAATGTTAATACATTCAAATTAGTAATATTCAAATGCACATTTGTCATACATAAACCGCAGTTTGAATAATCGAGTTTTTACGATACTTAAAGCTGAGTCTGCGCTGTAAGGACAAGTTACATAACAGTATTGTGCAACACATCGTGAAAATAAATAAAGGAATGTTATACTTATTTACATTCTGCTTCAAGCATATTACATTAACATTTATTATCCATATTTGTTCAAGTTTAAAGAATGAATACACGGTATTATCATCTAGGTTGCACCCAGGTAGTTAAAATATAAGCAGTGATAAGCGTAAAAGGTGATTCGGTGTGAAAAACAAATTGAAAGTAAAGTAGTAAAGCAACGTAACATCTCTTTATGCGACGCGACGTTTTTACGAATTCCACGTATGAAGCATTGTTTGTATTTATAGAAGCGTCTTCGAGAATGCCTCTATTGGACTTTGCACGTCCAGAATTGGTTTCTAGAAGATGCGTAAGAAATTACGCCTCGACGAATATACGTAATAATTACGTGTTGTCCCTAAGGCGTTACGATAAGTCCAATCGTTAGATTGCGAATTAGTAAAAAGTGCGAAGAAGTTTAAACATCCCAAAATAACGTGCCAATTTTGAATTAATTCGCTTAATTTTCACATCTCAACTTATGTTGAAGTGAAAAAAATTGTTCATTTAGACGCTCGGTTGAAACAGAGCAATAATCATTTTGCTTAACTGTAAAATGCAAAATGCAAAATGCAATAAAATGCAATAAAATGCAAAAGTGCCACTTAACTTTCTATCGATTTCAGGAATCAATCCACGAAATTTGGAAAGAGGAAATGCTTCTCTAGAACCAATTCGCTCCAAGATGGATTTCTTTGTCAAAAAATTGCCAATGATAAACTGTTAAATATTAAGAGGTTCGGCAGTCGTCGTTTTACAGTTTATCGCCCGTGTTATGTGTGGATACCCACGAAAGATGGAAAAACGATTACAGAATTGTACAATTTTCGCAAAGAGCGGACCGGGAGAGTTCAGACAGCCTTCAGACTCGACCGCGCAAAAAAGGTATGAAAACTTATGTAACGTATGTAATTTATTGAAAAATCACATTATTTCGGCAACTCAAAATAGCACTTAAAAAAACTCTGCTTTTATTTGTAATTTGGGATTACATGAAAAAGACAGGAACGATTGGTGAAATCTATTTTCTTGTTTGACAAAATTTAGAGGCTGAGAATAAACACAAAACCTTGTTGGTCCTCTTCTCCACTTATCGTTATCGTCAAAACCACATTTACTGTTACAAAATCACATTTCCGTGAATAACAAGTTATATCTTTGCTGTTGTCGTTCACTTTCGCTGCTTTTTCGATTAGAGTTCTTTTTAGAAACATACCCGTGGTACGCAAAATTCATACTCTACACCAAACGAGTCGAAATAATTTCTGTGCAAAGTCCTCTGTCTTCTTCTCCCGTTCCGAATAACAGAGGTGTCATAGCTCGAGAGAAGCTTCTTCACAGAATATGTAATTACAATTACTAATTAGTCAGCAATTAGATCAAAATGCATAAGCAATAGCCTTAGTGACGTAATAAGTGATTATATAAACACAACATAGAGGAATCCTACGCAGCGAACTTGAATCATAGACAAATTATAGATGCATTATATATATATATACATATACGTGTGTTTTACATATTTAATACTCTGTGTTACAACTAGCTCTGTTCGTAATTCAGTGTTCAAGTGATTATCGCCAAGGAAGCATCTACCGTTTTGCTTTACACCGCGCCGCAACATTTAACGTGATCACAATCGCGCGTGATCACATCATCGTTTACGCGTGTGTAGTCTTGTATTCTCTAAATTGTCGTATTTCCGCTAATATTTGATTTTTCGTCAGTTTCAATCGTTTTCATCTTGAGACAAAATCATTGCAACTATGCAGCCTACCACATAAATAAAAAGCTAATCTACGTGTTACTATTTGAAGTAACTTTTTGTTCTTCTTCTTTTGCTGCTAGTTGATTCGGACCTATTGCCATTCTAATCTTTCCGATCTTCTATTTCTGTACCTTTCTATATCGTTGCACGTCTTCCCCCACATTCTTGCGCATCTTCCCCTACGTTGCTGCACATTTTCTCCCACATTGTCGCAACTTGCAGGTTTCCCGAATTTCTTTGCTTCTATTTATAGTTTCACCTACATCGTCTCACTTGTCGTGACTTCATCTACGACATGTGGCTATTCCCTAGAATGCTATATCATATGTTCACATATACAAACATTGCTACGATGGTCATATTAATTTCTATTTCGTAAACTGGTCAATCTAAATGAATTTTGTGAGGTGTCTTGTTATATCCCAATTGCCCTCCTTGTTCTTAGATTCGACATATTCACAACAGAGCGATCCAGGATCAGACAATAGCGATCAATTTGTAGAAAGTGTTTGTTAATAAATTTTGCAGTACGACACAGAAGAAAAGGTTCAATACGTTAAAAATGAAAATTACCGAACGGAATAGAAAGGGGGTTTCCATGTTTGTAAGAACGTGAATAACTTCACTGCAATTCGCTAATAATTCTGGCAGTTGAATGTATTTTGAATAAAGAAGAGTTGCATTTCTAATTAAATTTCAGTTAAACGTAATCCAAGATATCAGTTTTTTTTTTTTTTTAATAACTGAGAGAGAAAAGCGAGTCCTATGTGAGACCAGAGCCGGATTCGGTTGTTTGCTTCGAAGCTCGAGGAACGCGCAAGGACATGAAATCATTGAGCGAAAATGCGAGTTCGTCTTTTCAGCGATCGTTTCTTGCCTAACGTGATGTTAAACTCAAAGTTCATCGGTAGCCAAACCGCTTTATATTTTCGTCTAATTATCAATAATCATACATTACTAGCGACATTAAACTGTAGCAGCAAGCGTTTATGTTGCAATATTCCCATTTTCGTGAGCGCAGGTTCCGAGGAATTGAGTCTTAACGGTTTGTAACTGTCCAATGTAGCATACTTTGTCAAAGACTTTATCTATATTCATAAACAATTTATTTTCTATATATTTGTACATATTTCATTGATTATTCTGTGTGTTTGTCCAATGCTTACACGTTCATTCCTCAATCCAAATCGATGATCTGTTATTATTACTATTAATTATCTGTTATTATATTATTAGTTTCGTATCTTCTATAATAGATTTCAGACGATTGTAGATTACTTTTCTCATGATTTTTGCTATTACTGGAAGAAGCGAGTTTGATCTGTAAGACGCTGTCTGGAGATCCTTAGCCTGCTTGGATATTAGCACTGCGTTCTATGATCACTTTGATTATAATTTCCCATTAATAAGGTGAACACCAGGTGATCCTTTTATATTCGAGATAATACCTCTAACTACTTTTGTGATTGTACGTGGTACAGAATAACCATTATCGGCTGTGACAGTGTTATCTGTGTTTGTTTGGTTGCCTCTCTGAATCGTGTTTATTATTTTGAAACGAGAAAAACATTCCGTATGAGTGATTTACAAATGTTTCGACACGGTTTTGGTACACTTTGACCGGGTATTGTCCGGTTTTTTATTGCTGGAGTCGGTTTCGTTAACGTTTTAATTCGTTTCGTGCCGTTCCACAGTGTATAATTGGTTTCCTCGTGGGATAAAAGTGAGTCTAGCTCTTTGCGGACGGGTAGAGTCTTTTTACGTGTTTTTACTGACGCGTGTCGGCATATAGTCGCCCGAATCTGTTCACAGTTGCAGACACTTACTATTAACTGCCTGGCGTACGTCTACTTTTCTGAGGAATAATCTTATGTGTATTTACGCATGGGTATAGTAAACTGAACAGTTTTTGTTTTTAACGAAAGAAAATTAGAGACCTTTAAACGAAGTCTTATCCGTTCAATGTAAACTCGCCATGTAGGATGATAGTCGAGTCAGAGCGAATTTCAGTCTTTCAATGTCATTGTCAGACGAATAAGCAAGCTTTTTATATATTTTATATACTTTTTATAGTACCTTATACACGATGCCTAGAAAATTCAGGGAAAACATGTTTGATAGTGATAGTAGTGATGACGAATATTACTTTGAACCTGATAACCTATCTTGAGATAGAAGACGACGATCGTGCTTCAGACAGTGGAAACAAACTGTGCTCAACAAGGAATCGGTTCAGACGTTTCAATATTTCTAGTGATAGTGACAGTGATGATGAACGAAATATTGAAGAAAATGATAGAAGCCTCTGTTTCGATAGTTTGCGGAGAGACGCGTTCAAAGATATCGCGTCAACGAGAGTCGTAAATTCTCGTTACGATTAAATAACCGACGCCACGAACTGATCGATCCCCTATTTCTTCTACGATAATAGAGGTGGTTTAAAAGATGGTAGACTGGATTAACACGTATAAATATGGTTTATTCAAACAACTCAACTACTAAAATTATACAGTTTTGACAAGGCAGAATAAGCGAGGTAAGAGTACGAGACGACTCTTCGAACAACGGTGTTAGACTGCTTTTCCGCGAAGACGATGCTAAGGAGGAAACCTAGCGATGGGTGTGTCTAAGGAAACGAAAAAGCTGATTTGTTAAGGGCAAGTTTTCGTTGGTAGTAAGGGAATAGGTTTTGTTGGTGAAAATAAAAAACCATTTCCGGTGTCAACACGTGTTAGACAGACGGTAAATAAAGTTGGAATTGGAAAGTGATTGTTTTTGGTCTGAAGGACCTTAGGGGTGTATAGGCCAAGATTCATGATAGATCCTTGAGGCTATTGAGAGACCGTGCATCTAGTTGCTGTTCCTCCCGCGGTGAGTGACCTGGTCCAGGTAGAAAATCGCCAGACGTAACAGCCTCGACAATGAATAACGCAAACGTTCAGTTTTCTCGACTGTGCGCGCCAATACCTCTCGTCCGCTCCCGTCCGCAAAAGGCTAAATATTTCGAAAATTCCATATCATTGTTATCTTTCATAGCATTTTTCACGTCTTTTGTTATTTTATTCAGTACTTTTTTATTTGCCAGTGTTTTCAATTTCTTCCAAATGGCTTTTGCTTTTAATCTTTGCATACAATTCTTTTTCTTATTTTTTCCTGTGAAATCATCACCTGCCCGCTTCTACTACATTTACCGCTCCATCGTACACAATCACCACTCTGTTTTAATTTTCGAAATATACATCAGCGAAAATATATCCCACAATATACTGTATGTACATTATAACAAATTATTAGATTTCTTAGTTTGTCCTTAACCAACACTAATCTATGTGAGGTGGACTGTAGTGCCGTGATAGGTGATGCTGCTGGCTGGATGTAGCGTAGGAGGCCGAGGTAGGTTCCGTCAATGGCGTAGATGGCGCTGCTGCATTTTCTTCCTTGTTTTAAGATCGAGGAAAAAAATCGGACTATGGGCGCCGGAATTCGAACCAGGGTCCCGAACGTTCGCGATAATCCCGTGGCAGTTTCTCATTTACTTCACAAATACATCGAAACTTTGAACCTTGGCTAAACCAACGAAGGATAATATTAATCCTGAACAAATGCAATCATATTATTTTCACGTTAAAGAAAGCCAGTATACCTCCTATTATGCTCAACCATACTACGTACCATACTACGTACCATACTACAAACTAAAATAGCCATTTAGGTGCACATCTCAACTCCAAATTTACCTGGAAAAACACATTCACGGAAAGATAGGACAAAATCAGACTAAAAAGGAAAGTAGTATGCACTGGTTTACTGGTAAACATTTCAAACTCGATTAAGCGTTCCACACACGAAAACACACTGTTGCTATATAAATCAATCACAAAGCCTTCAATTTGAGGTGGATTGTAGATCCGTGATAGGTGACTGCTGGCTGGATGTTAGAGTGTAGAGGCTGAGGTAGGTTCCGTCACTGGCGTAGATGGCGCTGCTGGAGTACTGCTGCATTTTCTTCCTTGTTTTAAGATCGTGGAAGAAGAAGCGGATTACAGGAGCCGGGGGATTCGAAGAACACGGGTCCCGAACCGTTCGTAACCTAAGGCGATAACCACTGCGGTATCGTCGTCCGGTTGCTAGTTGGTGTCGAGTGGTGGTAGTCGCTTGTCGAATGCCGCCACGTATGGAAAGGCGAAACAGAAAATTTCAATCTACATCTTGGATCATCTTTTTAGTAAATCGATGTTGGTTAGGGTAGATCAACCCTTAACGCTCCGACTTTAAATTGTGAATGTCGACCGGCAACTTATTCTCAGACTTGCAAGTTTTTAAGTGTCAGATTTAAAATGCTACAATGACGTGTAAATAACAATATTAAAGTGATTCAAAACAATCTTTATTCATCTCAGAAGTAATATAATATTTATATTAATTATAATTGAGTAATGTGTGGAATTTTTTAAAACATTCATTGGGATGCAATCGGGGTTTACGTTCAAAGGTCTCACAGTAGAAAACTGTTTGCTTTTTTACAGAATTACTTTCTTTTGGTGAACGAACAAGACACCTTTTCTTTTTCCCCTTTCGGCAACTGATTTATTATATGAAGTTTCCCATCTAAACGTTATTCCTTGTCTGTTCCGCAAGGTCCGCCATACACATTGTTATTCCGAAAGTTACTTACGAGCTCATTTACTAATAATTTAAAACAAATAATAAGCATTTATTACGCTTGTTTCTAGTTTTCAAAAGAACAATTTCCGCCACCATTTCAACGATTTTCTCAGGGAACAATATGTTGATGCATATTGATCGGCGTTATCTGCAGTGTGCTTGAGAGGCACACTGGGAACAGGTCGCTAGACATTGGGGGTGCTTCAGAGGCACACTTGGAGCGTTAAGGGTTACAATTGCGACCGCCATAAAGCCAGAATCGAACAAAGAAATTGAACAACTTGTCATAATTATCGAATATGTTGCTAACGCCAGCGTGAAATAAGTTTAGGTAGCAAATAATAAGACAATATTAAACTCCATATTGTATTATCGTTATTAAACAATGTTAGAGTATGGTGTATGGTGTGTACTGTAGAATACCTCAGACTAATAACGAACATGTTATAAATAGCAAAATACCACATGTAGAGTATCGAATATATTTTTGCAAATATCTCGGAAACTAAAGCCGGCAAAAGGTGAAAGTTGTTCACAACACTGACTTTGATTACATGTCAATGTAGGCAACACGATTACAGTTGCATTAGTATCAGATAAATATGTTTATTAAAAACTGTTTGTTACTTGATGTTATCTTGTGAATAAGATTGCAAAACTAAGGTATTATATAAAATAAGATGGCAAAACTTGATATTACAGATCGATGAAAGAGAAATTCGAGGAATAGAAATAAAATGGACGTGAGAAGCATTGCTTTGGGGGGGATGACATCAGGACTGACCCAATCGGTGCTCTCGATACTTTTAGCTATGTTTCTATATATCAAGTATGCGATTGACGATTACGCCGTGAGGAATGTTCCTTCCGAAGCACTAATGTCATCTTACGATTTCATAATTGTGGGCGGTGGTTCTGCAGGTACGTTTTCGACTATAAATCTAATAAACATGTAATAAGTGTATCTGTGCGTTATTTACGAACGAGAATGAGCGTGTTGTTACTCGTACGATCGATTAATCACAAAAATTTGACAATTTCTTTCATTCGACAAATCTGTCGACGAAACGTACATGAGGTTTGTGGCAAATTCTGCGTCGTAATTTCAACAAATTTCATCTCTTCCTTGATCTTTTCGAAACGAATGTTCAAATTTTTGATTTCAAAGTATTTGTAAGTTTTTGTGTGCTACGCGTGTTAATAATGGCAGTTTACACGGCTATAGGATCCGTCCTGGCGAATCGCTTGTCCGAGATAGAAGATTGGAACGTGCTCCTTTTGGAAGCAGGCGGTGATGGATCAGAAATCTACGATATTCCTCTTCTTGCTGCTAATCTACAGTTAACCCAAATCGATTGGAAATACAAGACGGAACCTAATAAGAATTTCTGTCGAGGTAAATAACATTTAATAATGCCTTGTTATCAATTACTAAATGTAAATGTAAATTGAAATAAATAAATTAAAATGATACGAGATACATAGTACTGTCACGCTTGGAACGCATTATAGTGGATTTCGGTTATTTGCGACACACTGGAACTAGCATTTGATCCTTTGATAACTTTGATCCGATTAAGCGACTGTCCCAATTATGCAAACTACTGCATATAGTTTCTATATATTAATGCATTCAACCAGGAGGTAGTTAATTTTTACAGTAAATGCATAAAGTTTCAGTTAGACTGACGATAGGGAGAGAGCAGAAAAGAGAAAAAAACAAAAGACGAACATTGAGGCGGACGCGGCTCACACAAATACCATAGGCGTGGAATCGTTGAAACTGTTTGACATCCCTGCTCGATGATAACACTGATACGATAGACATTAGTTTCGTATCACATCTTGATTCTTTAAATCTTTCGCACAGCGATACTTTGTATGTTTCGTGCGGTGAATGAACGTTTTACTAAAAGTCATTTTTAAACAACTCTGATTGTTCTCATATATAATCGTCGATAATGACAAGACAATACAAAGTTGTTTTTTAAAGCCCCAGCTCACGGAACCTGTAAAAAACTGGAAAAGAGGTCCACTATCAGATTTTCTATCGTCTCTGTCCTCTGTTCATTCTAATTAAAATGTAATTATTTTCTATTTGTTGCCCTCTTGAAATATCGAGCAACTCTTTTCGCTTCCTTCCTCCTCCTCTTCTACAACTCACGATTTCTCTCGTTATTCAATATGCAATCTATTTCCTCATCCATTGCATTTTTCCACTTATCCTTATTTTGTCGACACAAAAGTTGCTTCCTATTTTTGGGTTCCTCTTTTGCGTCAATTGCCACTCACAAAGTGCCTATATATCTGTTCGCTGATGCTCCCCTTTTTGTCTTTTCGGACCTTTTGGCTACTGGACATTGCGTTTGATTTCGTAAATTCTCGTTCGAAGATATTCGCTATCGATGAGCTGTTTTTCTCGGTGAGTCTGCTCGTTTTTCAAACATCTTGCTGTAATCTTTTTGTAGGCTCGAAGAAAATGTCTTTGCACGATTGCCTTCCTGCAGACGTTTCTTTCATTTCATTGACACTCATGCAATCTGCATCTTTGTACAATAAACCGAAATGCTTTAAAGTCTTCTCATCCAGCTTTTTTCTTTTCTCTGCGCGTTTCAACTCAAATAAGCGTATTTGTAGAATGCAAGTAAATCGATTGCAATGGGAAAATGAATCTGTTGACGAACCGAAAGAGGTACTAACGCGAACCGATAGCCAATCAACGTGGATATTTGACAATGTATTCGCTCTATTTCACCTTAAATTATGCCCACAGCGATGGAAGGAGGTCGATGCAACTGGCCACGTGGCAAAGTTATCGGAGGGACCAGCATGCTAAACTACATGCTCTACATTCGTGGTAACAAGAAAGACTACGACATGTGGGAACAGCTAGGCAATACCGGATGGTCCTACGACGATGTGCTACAATATTTCAAAAAATCCGAAGACAATCAAAATCCTCTCCACGCCGAGACGCCGTATCATTCGACCGGAGGCTACCTAACCGTTCAAGAGGTACCATGGCGCACTCCCTTGGTCACTGCGTTTATTCAAGCAGGTCTAGAAATGGGTTACGAAAACAGAGATATTAACGGAAAACGACACTCTGGATTCATGGTTGCTCAAGGGACGATCAGGCGTGGCAGTCGGTGTTCCACGGCGAAGGCTTTTCTACGACCAATCAGGACGCGGAAAAATTTACACGTCGTCATGGAAGCGCATGTTACGAAAATTTTAATAGATCCGTCGTCGAAAGAGGCTTACGGTGTAGAGTTTGTCAGAGACGGAAAAACGTTGCGCGTCCGTGCGAAAAAGGAGGTGATCGTTTCCGCAGGATCTATCAATAGTCCCCAGTTGCTGATGTTGTCGGGAATCGGACCTAAGGAACAATTATTGAAACACGGCATATCGGTGATTCAGGATTTAAGAGTGGGTCATAATCTTCAAGATCACGTAGGTGTGGGAGGTGTTTCGTTCTTGGTGAACGAAGAAGTTGCGTTGGTGGAGAGCAGGATATATAATATTCAGCATATGCTAGGATATACGGTTTTTGGAGACGGTCCTTTGACGTTGTTAGGAGGTATCGAAGGAGTAGCTTTTATCAATAGCAAATTCGTCAACGGTTCTGACGATTTCCCAGACATAGAACTGCTTTTCGTGGCAGGAGCGGCGTGCTCCGACGGCGGCAGAAATATTCGGAAGGTCCATGGACTAACCAATAAATTCTACGATGCCGTGTTTGGGGAGGTTAATAGCAAAGACTTATGGACTGTGCTTCCTATGCTTCTAAGACCAAAAAGTAAAGGTTTCATCGCACTTCGAAGCAGCAATCCTTTCGATTATCCGTTGATTTATCCAAACTACTTCGAGCAACCGGAAGATATGGCGACGCTGGTCGAAGCAGTGAAATTTGTGTTTGATATGAGTAAAACTAGCGCGTTTCGACGTTACGGCAGCAAAATGAACCCTAAACCATTCCCTGCTTGCAAAAATATTTCCATGTACACCGACCCATACTGGGAGTGCATGATTAGAGAGTACTCCATGACTATATATCATCCCACGGGTACCTGTAAAATGGGGCCTAATTGGGACCCAGAAGCTGTGGTGGATCCTCGGCTTCGAGTTTACGGAGTTGCACGACTCCGAGTCATAGATGGTTCGATTATGCCAAATATAGTTAGTGGTAATACCAATGCGCCGATTATAATGATCGCGGAGAAAGGCTCGGATATGATAAAAGAGGAATGGCTGAAGAATAATGTCTGATATCAATAGCTCTTTTCGTAAATTAATTTAAAGCGAGTGCTGGCAGTGCATGAAATATTAGAATCTTATAGTCTTCGACACAACATAAGTTTTCACTACTAATTTCTATTACGTAATACAGTGCCTAACATACAAACCAGAACGTAGGCATGATTTATAAAATAAATATTAAACGACGAGGAAAGTGTTAAATATATCGTTATGGTATAGGGTGTTGAGAAATGTTTTCACGCGGCTATCAGGCGCAGTCTACAGCTTTGGATCAGTGCAGATCGCTTGAAAAAGGTTGACTACAACATTGACTTATTGCATCTTGTAGTATTTATTACAAGGAATAAGCTTGAAGGGAAATATGGATTGCAAATGAACCATTGTCATAGAAAATGGTACAAAAATAAACCAAAATGTGGTGGAGCACCACCGTGTATAAAATAAATATTGTATCACCCTATGTAGGTATAACAAGTCGCAGTTCGTTACATACGCGTGAACGTAAAAATCAAAGATAGATGGAACTAGTTAGACAATTTACTAAATAAAACAGTTCAATTATATCGTCTGTCGTAATGCGACAAGCGTCCATTAACATGTTGAGTTACCAAATTCTAGTATTTTGTCTGTTTTTTTAACGCATGACTTGAGAAACTGCTCTTGTCAGTAAACAGTACATTTTTTTAAAAAAGTTCCATTCCATCGCAACTTCCGCAACATCCAGCGACAATAATTTTCTTTATGAACGTAATCACTGTTTACGAGTATCTGCACCTGTTGAATACGGCACGACCGGAGTTCCTCCTCACGAAACGTATGATGCGCTGTCACATGTGACGTACCAGCATTATGTGTAATACGTAATTACGTGACCTAGACTCATTAATGGGTTAACAAGAGGGGGAACTAGCAATTATTTGTTCTTCCACACTCCAATGTACATTGTCGCGTTGTCAACCTGCTTCACGGTAACTGCTGATAAAATTCAACGCAGATCCTCTTTCTCCAAAGCGTTCATCCAAGCGTAGAAAATATCGCTGATCTGGAAGTTCTCTTGGATGATCTCGGCGTCGTATAAGCCACGCTTTATACATGTCACTTTATACCAGAGCATAATTTCCCACTGCCTCGTTTATTGCACGAAGCACTTGCCACATATTTATATATTCTTGTAATATTATCAAGACTCGATATGAACAATCCGAGCAACAGCTAGGCGTAGTTGCAGTGCAACAGCATGGACGCTAACCAAATACCGTTACTAGGTAACGTTACTTCGTTATATAAGAAGAATTACGTTTATATTATATTTATATTATATTTATTATAATTACATTATATTAAATATATATAAGAAGTAAATTACAAGGTAAAAAGAAGGAAGATAAATTTTGTTTTTCGTGATGGATACTCTACGATGCGATTAAAAACAATTTGGTTCTAGAGATCATGCTGAAAGTGAATTTTGCGATTAACTTTTTTAACAGATCTCATCCGATCCAAAGATGTAGAATGCATCTACGATATCCACTACAAAACATTTCTTAACACCCTGTACATATGTACACGTGTACATAAAAAGTGTGTTTGAAAACCATCATGATTCTACACCTCTGAATTAGCAAAGATACGTAAAAAGAAGTTCAGGCAAAATTGATCTGGAGCATGATTTTCAAGGCCAATTCCTTTTTCTTTTCTTTTTTGCAACTTACGCCACTCATCACGAGGAACAAAAGTTTCGAGGTAACTTTGGATCGAAAACGACCTCTTCTCCCGGTAAGAAAGGCTGTTGAAGTTTTAATAATTCTTAAACTGGGTTTGTTTAAATGCCTTACCAGAAATAATTCGAAATGAGAAACTTAATTATCTATTTATTTATTGTAAATTAATATACAATGTATAATTTTGTGCAGTTTTGATTTTCTCCTTTCTTGATTTGCATACTCCTACATGCTCCCATCCGAACTAGTACATGCAACATGATGTTAAATGAGAAAAAGATAAATTCTCATATTTTTTTTTTGTACATGCGGTTGTACATAACTTTCCTTTACCTTAGTTCCACTGTTACCTTTGTAATCAATTCATTAAATTTTGGAAAAGTTTTGGGTAACAAAGTAATAATATTAACAGGATGGGGCATCTGAAGGCGTGAGAGAAGATCTTTACAATCTCAGAGTATGTTTCATGTTCATAATTATTCGTAAACATTCACCGGAGAAAAGAGAAAAAAGAGAAAAAAGTCACATGTGTCGTACAGTTGGAAGGAAAAAATATATATGTCGGAGATGAAAGGACATCGGGGCCTTCCTTTTCGAATGTTTGGGAAAGACCCCAATACTTTGGGCTAGACTTTTTATTATAGCCGTACTTAAATAATAAAACTTATAAATAGTTGTTTATGATTATGGGTGCCCGAGAATTATAACAAGGGACTTGGGCCCGAAACGACAAAACGGGTCGCTGAACGTAGCCACGGTCACGAGAGGGACAGGTGCCTAACAGAGGTACGGAGTAATTAAATATCTCCCCTTAAAAACAAAGATTGACCCGAAGGGGGTACAGAGAAGAGTATATAAGGACAGCTCCATTAGAACTGGCATTCAGTCAGATACGTTCTACTCGTACTGTGTACCATTACGCCAAGTGACACCGACATCGTGAATCAGAAAGTTCAGTATTACATAGCCTGTGAAAGAAATAATATTCGTCCTCCCGTTGACCGTGAATTCGTTATCGAAACCAAAGTCTATTGCCATCGACTTCCCGAGTATCTCATCGCCACGTTTACTTGTTACATTTTGTAATGTTCCTACTCGTATCGTTAGATACCGTTTATATTGCGTAACAACGATGGTCAATTCGAGTGAACATTCATTAGACGCCTCTAATCCTAATGCTAACCCGACATGTACATATGTCGGGTTCACATTATGATCAGGATTAGGGGCGTGTAAGGAATCGTCACTTGCATTAGCCATCGTAGTTGTACAATAGAGGCAAAGTTTATTAACACAAGTATTGATATTACAGAGTCGGCAAGTAACCGCGGTGATTATACAATGTTCTTAGGTTCGATAACGAATCCGCGGTCCACGGGATGGCAAATGTACTTTTCTCTAAATTCTAAGTCGGACTTAAGTCTAAGTCTTCGTTAAAATTGAAGTATTAACTCGATTGCAAAGATGCTGTGTAATAGAGCCGTATAAGAAGTCAGATTCGTACTCCCGTGAACCGTGGATTCGTTATCAAAACCTAAGATCGTTGTCATTTATATCCCGAGTGTCTAATCTCCACGGTTACTTGTCAAATTCGCTAATAATCATAGTTGGCACTAGTAGATATTATTTATATTGCATAACAACAATGACCGATTCGAGTGAAGATTCGTTACACGTCCCAAATCCTAATACAACCCCGACATATATCTTTTACGGGGAGATGAAACGTTAAACGTGCTTAAAATTGTATAAACGAAAGAACGTGAGATGGATTGTTATACGTGTTGGTTTATTAAAGAGACGAGTGATAAAATTGTAATAGTCAGTGTATATTAAAATCACTTTAAATACAAGTACAGAGATAGTGTGTGCCAGTAGTAATCGTCGCTCGCTATTCGATTAGCTGTTCGACTATTATATGACTCGCTATAGTAACTCGCTATAGTAATCGGCTATACTGATCGTCCTAGACAGCACGTTCGTCTATATCTATCGACCGGTTGGCGATTAAAACTAACGGCGATAATATTTTGTCCAGAGTTTGTTTACTTTTGAACATAGCAAACCAAAACAACGTTGACACTCCAAGGTCACGACATACACTTTTGTAGCAGCACATGAGTTATAGGACGATTCGAATCGAGAGTGACTCATGTTGTTTTGCCTCGGAGTATCAACGCTGTTTCCTTTTAAGAGATTTAACCTTTTCGTTTCAGGTGCCGCTTATAGGCGGCGCCCGCGAGATGACTCGTGGGTACGAGCTTCGTTTATAGGCGACATGCACGAAATGACCTGTGCGCATTTTTGTGACAGTGATTCTGCGAACTGGACTGCAGAAGCGAAAGGGTGAAAAGTAAACAAACTCCGAACAAAACAATATCGCTGCCACGTGTAACCGTCAACAACCGAATTCAAACTTTCCGGTACCCCCGATCAGTATAGTCGAACATGCTCTCTAACACGATTACTAACCAGTATCATTATAACGCGTAGCATTGAGCGAGCGACGATTATGTCACGTAAAAAATAATTTTCGCGGTGATATATATAAAAACTTTATTTCTCAAGAGTCGAAGGCCCTTGAGTACCAATATTACAATGCTGCTGTCTATGCAAATATACCATGGAGCACCGACTACTGTTTTTTGAGAATTATAAATTAATGAGAATTATAAATTATAAATACCCACCACTCAACGCCAACTAGCGGTCGGACGTCGATAGTGTCACGTAAAAAATAACTCTCCTGGTGATATATATAAACGTACAATTTTACTAAACTAAACTCTCTCGAACTTTACAAGTTAACGGATTTTCAAGCAAGTTAATTACGTAAACAGTATATAAGAGATCGTGTTTGTGTTTCCAGAAATTAGTGGATCGAGTTACGTTTCACACCGATAAATTCCAGTCTGCTTTCAGAATTTCAATCTATTGTGTGCACTTGACAAATGGAGATAATATTTCTACGGAATTGTTAGCCATTAAAAAAATGAGAATCGTAAAGTTTAATGAACCAACGTTGGTATATTTTTCTTTCCTTCTCCCCCTTAAAAGTTTTATAACTTGTTTCAAACATTCTGTAAATTGGTTTATTGGCGTAGGTTCATTTAACACATAGACGGACACGTTATCCCATTTAAAAAACGTCAATATCAATTGTGTTACTGCATTGTTGTAATTAAACATTGTGGAATTTGTAAAGATTTAGTGCGTAATCAGATCAATTCAGATTAGATTAACCAGATTAGAAGATCAATCGAGTGTCTTTTCTATAATCTCCTAGGTTAATCAGACACATGAAGTTCTTTGGTTATCGTATTGTGGTGATTTTCCAGACTGTTCTTGTAATGGTTACATAGTCGTCTTATTTTTTCGGAAACTGATTTTATTATGTAGGTCCATGCAAATATATCATGGAGCACTGACTACTGTTTTAAGAATTATAAATTTGTGGCGGCATTCGACAAGCGACTACCCACCACTCAACGCCAACTAGCGGTCGGACGTCGATAGTGTCACGTAAAAAATAACTCTCCTGGTGATATATATAAAAACTTTATTTCTCAAGAGTCGAAGGCCCTTGAGTACCAATATTACAATGCTGCAGTATCGACTTATAATTCAGACTGGCTCGGCCGTCATTATTCGGAGTCTAAATACTAAGCGAGAACAGTGAAAATGATGGAGGGCATATTATTCTTGGAAGTTCCCCATCAGGGTGGCGAGGTGTTAACTGACAGGAGGATATCTAGAAGTGTCAACCGTCCGGAGGATGTTTAGAGGTATCATTCGTCCGGAGAACACTTAGAGCAGAGGTATCAAATGTCCGGAGAATATCTAGAGACGTCGCCTAAGGTGATTATTATTACGACGTAATATACTAACTCTGTATTCTATACTTAGGGCGATTTTTAAATATATCTGGCTATCACAAGTATTCACTCGTCTCGTTATTAAATAAATCAACACGTTTGATATTTACGATAATAAAGCAAATGTAAGTTTACAAGTACGTAGAGTTATTGTTTAAAAATGTGAAATGGGTTATAGGTTCTACAAATACGATAATTTCGAACGCGTTTTTATACTTAAAGTTGCAAACTGTAACTGTTGTCTGAATCACATTGCATCTTTGTGTATTTTAATTAATAAGTAGAGCCAAATATACCAGATTCTTACAGTAAGCAACGCATTTCATCGTAGTTAGATCACTTTGGATATTTATCTTCCACAGATTGGGAAATAATTGAGAACGATTTATCCAACATCAATGTTTCGTTGCGTAATGGCGGATAAGAAATATGACAAATTTTATTAATAATTTGGACAATCCAAAAGTTCTTTACTCGGGACATACAGATGTCCAAAATCCACATCACCGTCAACAATACGCTGCGAAAAGATATTTAATAGTATTTGCACGTTGCGACAGAAAGTACGATCTGCAGACACAAATATGTCCTAACATTTGTTACGTCGCATTTTTTCAACGCACCTTTTTACAATATAGTTTTGGGAAAATCCCCTAATTCTTTAGTCTAGATTCTGCCACAGCTATAATTAAATAATTGTCAGCGATTCAATCCGATTGTATTTGTTCGAGATTTATGATAATGAGCTTGGGCTCGCGGCTACAACCAGTCGCCGAACGTGTCCGCGATCACGGGATGAGCGTTTTGTCTAACAAAGATATGGAGAAATTGTATAGCTCCCCTTAAAAGAAATAATTGTAGTGGCACTCGACAGTAAACATTCCAACGGTTTCTGTCCCGTGGCTCGCCACGCGCGGACCCTACACTTGGTGGGATGATTTTCAGATGCCGATGCATCTCCACAGTACATGTCCAGCTAGCCCGAGGACCCGCTATAAATCTTAGGATTTAGTTAACTGAGGTCCATCAAACGGATAAACAGCTTTGTTTGGCCTAACTACGGGAATATGCAGGAAATATGCTTCCTCACGAACGACGCTTCCCGCTAACAACTTTTTCTCGGGGGTGGCTAGCATCCTTTTCTAATCACCAACATAGAAATTAGCCAATTAACGACAACGTCCGTTTCCCTCACTTTTCGAACGAAGGCTTTTCTCGGCGAATCCGATGATCTCGTGTCCTTAGACACACCCCATCGTAGCTTTCCTTTGCAGCATCATTGCACTATCTGATCAACGAGTTACACAGCATCTTTGCAATCGAGTTCATACTTCACGTTTTAACAGAGAGTCCGACTTAGACTTTGGAATAAAGTACATTTGTCATCCCGTTGACCGCGGATTCGTTTTCGAACCTAAGACTATTGTCGTTAATGTCTAATCACCGTTGTGAACCACTTATGTTAATAAATAGTTGTTAACTACGATGGCTAATGCAAGCGAAGACTCGTTACACGCCCCTACCTCTTATCATAACGTGAACCCGTATAAATATATATATATATTTATATTTATTTACAAATGATAGAACAGAAGACTATAACTAATCAATTAATATTATTTCTTTATAAACTAATAAATTACAACTAAAGCAACTAAAATAATACAATTAATCAACTCGTAACAACTAACGACAACTTACAACTCATGACAACTCCTGACAACTAACGACACCTGCCCCCTTTTTCCGCCAAGGCGTCCCTTCTTAACACTTAGGCAACCACTTGCGCGTTCGGACAAGCCAACCTATACGCTTTCCACTGCGCAATCTTCCAAGTATCGGGGAGTAATATTCACTACTTAAAACATAAAAAGTCTAAATATTATTTAAGTGGTCAATTATATTTTGCGATAATGATTTTATTAAACGATTTTACATATTGTTTATACAAATTAAAAGCATATATTAAAAGTATAAAAATATATAGGTTATAATTAAAAAATCAAAGATGACTAAAGATAAATAACACGATTTGAACGTGAAATAAAAAATTCATAATGCATTTTAATATTTTTTTGCAATGTGGTATCGTTCGATTACAACTTTATTTTGTCGTAACTGATAGTGTAACTTCCTAATTAATTTTAGCACCACTAGATTGGTGTATTTTATTATATATTGTACTTTATAAAAGCAGAAAAAGTGGCGCGATTAATTGGGAACAATTCCAGGTAAACTATAACCGAAAATAACAACAACAACAAAAAAAAAAAAAGAAAACGCGTTGCTAAAGTCAAAAAGGGAGGTCTCCTTATTCGGTCGGCTAAGTGTTAAGTATTTTTTTTGTACTCGTCCATGATCAAATATGTCTTATAGGGTTTTGCCATCCCTTCTGGCTCGTCAGCACTTTCACTTGTGCTTTCACTATGTACTTCGTACTTCGTATAAGTTCATCGTCAACCTATACGATTATTTCACGATACTACTTTAATGACATAGTGACGTAATATCTTACGCTGCTAATGGCATATCGTCATTAAGCATACAATTTCTATTATTAGAACTACTTTATAAATAAAACATCTTCTTGGGTGGCAATTATGCTAATGTAGGTGTAAAAACGATTAGAATGGATATTAACTCTGCAGCTGTGCAGCGATTTAAAAGAAAAAGGAATTACATTTCTAATGACATCGCGTGTCAATATTGATTACTTAGAAAACTTCTTTTCCGTTCTTCGAATGCGCAATATAATCACGTATAATTAGTACATATAATGGGTGCTATTATAATGGGTGCTAATTATACGTGATTATATTGCGCATTCGAAGAACGGAGAAGAAGTTTTCTAAGTAATCAATATTGACACGCGATGTCATTATAAACGTAATTCCTTCTTCTTTTAAATCGTTGCACAGCTGCAGAATTAATATTCATTCTAATCGTTTTTCCGAATTATTTGTCACGTTATGATAAAATCGCGAAAGCTTATTTGCATTGGCATTACGGGCGCATCTACTGTTTTTAAATTATCGAACAAATCATTGAATGTTTCAAAGAAAGTAGCCGTGTGTTCAACTGTCGGTGAACGATGCAGATGACACTCCCTTACTAAAACCGTACTAGTGTTTGACAGTATGTGTCTTTCTGATGATTTATAAGCTGCTCGTGTACTTTTACTTTTTCTAAATTCCACAGTGGGATCACGTTGGACCAAGAAACCCAGGATCCATTAGTTAAGAAATCACTTTTTAATAAATTATTTCGTATACTCTTAAATAAATGTAAAAAATTGAAAAGAAAGTATACTTTCCGACTATTCCTTGTAAAAGAAAGTTTTGAGTAAAAGTGCGACATCAGCTATGCTCTGATTACTAATTGGATTACTGATCGGAAACAATCTCTTTTGAAGCCGATTTCATGCAATGCATCTAAAATTTTATCTAAAATTGTGGATAAATCGTCCCTCTTTATGCCCGATTTCGAAACAAAACAAGCCAATAGTCTTTTTCAATTAGCGAATAGCTAATTAGCCCGTAGGATAAAAACAAGAACTTGACAACCTACAGCTGTGCTATGACCCAAAAAACCTAAATCTTCAAAACGTTTAATAATCTGTCTGGGTAGGTAAAAATCTAAATATTTCTTGATTGCCATTTCATCAAACGAAGGAACTCAATTTACAATCTATCATATCCATACGATATTGATCCATACAATTTTTATCGCGTTAAATATATTTTGGCAAATTCCAGGCCAAATATCTATTTAGCAAAACCCATATAAAAAGAAGACTAAAAAGAAAACACCTCACTGACCTCACTAAAGAAATAAAATAGACAAACTGGAAGATGGTATCCCGCTGGGGGTAATAAAGATAGGAAAATTTACCAAATGTCCAGCTGGACAAATTGTAAAATACAAATTAAATAAAAAAAAAAAAAAAAACAGCACGTATTGTATTGTAAAAAGTTGGCGAACTGTAATATACAATATTGTCGTACACAACTTACGTTCATTCTATGTGAAAGTGTTTTTGCAAGTTTTACCTAGTAACATCAGTATGAAAGTTAAAGTAAAATGAGATACTCTTTTTGCGATTGCTTTCTTCGAATACGTATTATCAATGTAGTCTGAAGAAAGCTTCCTTATACTATGTTCGTAATTGCAAGCGAAGAAAATTAGATTTATTCTTCTCTTGCTTTCATTGTTCTTTAATTTCCATTGATCCATTATCCTATACATCGCGTTCTTTCGTTACCAAACTGCTTTGAACGTTACAATTTTCGTCGATCATATCTGTATCTTCGCGTAGAAACATTTTAGGTACAGTATTTTCTCGTAATACACACGACGCGTGACAACTACTTTTTAAAAAATGCTGACTACATACGTATTCTTTTTTTTCTTTTTTCAATTCTATGGTATTCATTTCCAACCAATTATCTAAAGTACAGCTAACCAACCACGTTATGTATCTATCACTTATTTACAGGGAAATGGTGAGAACTGGTGGTGCTATTCGCATACACGCAATTTCTATAATGACTTTTACGCGAAAACTTGTGACATTGCATTTTAAATGATTAAACAAAAGTAGCAAGCAAAACTATATACAATTATGCATTACACGTTTCGCACAACACAGAATAAGGAAATTGCATATGCGCAATATAAACACTTACATATATACGCAAATGCAGGCAATGAATAGAAGTTTATTTTGATCGGTACCTGATTATCTCAATGTCTCCTACGTGGTGAAGCGTCGTGCCGTAGTTCCTGTAAAATCTAACAATATTCTCTCATTCGCTACTGTCATTAAGTCTGAATGGTTAATGTTGAATATATTAAGTTGTCCCAAAAGTTATTTTATTTAATTATGTATGATCTATTTTGTTCCAATAGAACAGAAAATGTGCATCTATTATTTCCTTATAAACTGACTTAATCATTGACTTCATTATAATTCCTACCATACCAACAATGCTGGTATCTTATTCTATACTGAATCGATAATGTCGCGTCCGATACTAAAATGGTATGGGAGATTAAGTAGCTGTTGAGCCGTGGGGTACGTTTTTCGCAGTGCATGCACGGTTTATTCTATCCTTAATCAATAATACGACATTCTGACCTATACTTCAGTTGTAATTTCACATTAAAATTTAATTCTAATTTCGATCATTACAAACGCTGTAATCTTATTCTATGCTCAATCGATAACGTTTGGAATGACACTGCAGTGGTAAGGGACTCTATATCCCCGTTATCCTAGAACATGAAAAGACAATGGGTGATAGGTTTATCCTGTTTCTTGCCTGTGGTGATACAATAGATTTATCCCGTACATGACCAAGGAGTATATACAACTTATACCAAACAGTATATGAGAATGGTCACGCCTGTATGTTGCATTGATCTCCCTAAATGTGCTGCCTCTAGCGGCCAACTGTTGCTCTGGTTCAACTCTAGTATATACAAGTTATTTCCTGTATTTGTGCATTTTCTGTTATTTTCTAAATCTTTTTTATTTAGTTCCAACGCAAATGATTTGGGTATTGTAGTCTGTATAGTGTGTATAGTGCGTGTTGTATGTATCGCGATTATTGTGTACTTTGTTTGCGAAAAACAGAGGCTATATTAAACATTTACTGTAATATAAAACGATTACTATTTTCGTTACGATTTTGCTGTTAACAGTCTGGACACCCGCGGACGGGACGATCACAGTGGGTGTATGAAATTTCTATAAATATTGTTTATATGTGCTATTATTTATTGATCATTTATGGAGGGAAAGGATTAGAAAAAGCATTAACCTTTTTACTTCGAAATTCTATGAAGTGATTTTCGATATGCTGTTATGGATTTTATCTAGTAGGAAGGTATAATGTTTAATCTAGGATTTTTCTTACAAAACGTCGCTCAGGATGGTTTACGTCTTCAAATGTCATAATCTTTTTCTCTATGACTTTTACGATTAGACTTTGACCTGACCTTTGCACATGGCTCAACATTAAATTTTGCCCATTACGTAGGGCAATCAGGATCCTCAAATCCTACAAACTCAACATATAAAAACTGCAAGCATTCGACCACGAAACTAGTCTTGGGTACTGTCTTGACCGTGACTTGAACAACTATTTTAATACTTTGTAACTTCGCTACTTCATTGTAATATTTAATTTAATCACTTTTGTGAATAAAAGCATACAAAAATATAAAAGGACAGCCAAGTTGAGCTATTGCTCAGCTACTCCTTTTTTTATCACGAATTTTACGTGACATACCGTTCGATTTGAGGATCCCTGTGCATACCGCTGCTTAGGCAGACCTACTTTCGTTCGTGTAAGAAGATTTGCTCGCGTACAGTGGTAGTTTGGCTGATTTTGAATTGTAAATAACTAAAAAGCAAAGCCGAAAACGCAATATTTTGTTTTTGATTTTCATTTTATTTCAGCTTGAAGATTAAATTTGTTTACGCCTATAACCGAATATCCTGTATAATTCCTGTTACGATCGTTCGCGAAAAAAACGCGTCAGCGAGAGGCGTAAATTCTCGCTACGATTCGGATAATCGACGCCGCGAGATAGTCGTTCCCCTGTTTCGTTTAAGATAACAGAGCTGGTTAAATGATTGTAACACTGAATTAACAGGGTTAATATAATCTTCTATTTCCAACAATATTTAAAATGATTTTACAATGATATAATTAGTTTATTACAGTAATCTGACCCGACTTTATGATATGTATCTATATATTCGTGAGATTAAGCGATCCTTTAAACCTCTCGATGCATTGAGTCCTCGAATGATACTGACTCCCTTCGATTCTTTGTTTTGTCTTCTCTTGGAGACGACCCCCACCTCGCTAGGGTCACGCCACCGTTCGCGCCTATGATCACATATGCCACCTTCTTTGTATAGGTGAATAACGGCCGAATCGAAGTTTCTAGAACTCGCTGCTTGACTGATTAAGCGTTCGTTGCCACTTTGTATAGATTTTGCCGCTCGTGTCAGGCGATCTGTCGATACTATAGTGCCCAGAGAGACGGTTAGGAACACGGCCTATAGTTAGCCTCAGGGCGTAACAATTCCATTAACTTGTTAATCTTACTGCTAGGCCTTCCGAGATATAAGCAAAAGCTTCAGTATAATTTATATTACTATTACACTTCATTGTTGAGAGGCAATCGCATTTTTATATGGTCCAATCTAAACTTAGCTCATTATTGATGAGAAATGTGATTATTATTAATATTGTGCAAATATAAAAAAGAATGAATGTGAGGTGGATAGGTCGTGATAGGTGCTGAAGAGACACTTGATTATAATTAGCAGTATATTTATTAACAATACTCTCTATGTACACTTTGTGTGGAGTTGACAAAATTACTAGCGATTCCCGTTAGCGTACGATCTTTACTGATCTAACTCAGACTGTGTCTAACGACAGACTTTTTGTCACGATGATGCTGCAGAGGAAAACTGTGACAGGGTGTGTCTAAGGATGTGAGGTCATCGGATTCGCCAAAGAAGAAAGAAAGGAGTGAGCGAGATATAACTGATAATAGTAAACACTGAAAAAAAGAATATAACCAAGTGTAAAACCAAAACCTGGAAACGAGGTGACAAATATGAATGAAATAAAAAGCAAGTTAAATAGAAGTGCAATATATATATATATGTCGGATTCGCGTTAGGATTAAGGGTAGGGGCGTGTAACGAGTCTTCGCTTGAGTTAGCCACCAACGTTGTGATAGGGATAATGTCCGTTGATACAAGTATGGATATTACGGCATTGATAAGTAACCACGGTGATTAGACACTAACGACAATGGTCCTAGGTTCGATAACGAATCCGCGATCAACGGGATAACAAGTGTACTTTATTCCGAAGTCTAAGTCGAACTCTCTGCCAAAGCGTGAAGTATGAACTCGATTGCCAAAATGCTAAGTAACTCGTTGATCAGATAGTGCAAAAGAGAATGTCCTTTCCGTCGCAATGATGCTGCTGAGGAAAGCTATGATGGGGTGTGTCTAAGGACACGAGATCATCGGATTCGTCGAGAAAAGCCTTCGTTCGGAAAGTGAGGGAAACGGACGTTGCCGTTAATTGGCTAATTTCTATGTTGGTGGTTAGAAAAGGATGCTGGCCACCCTGGAGAAAAAGTTGTTAGCGGGAAGCGTCGTTCCTGAGGAAGGCAAATTTCCCGTATCTTCCCGTAGTTAGGACAAAGGCTGTTTGTCCGTTTGAAGGGCTTTAGTTAACTAAATCCTAAGATTTATAGCGGGTCCTCAGGCTAGCTGGACATGTACTGTGGAGATGCATCGATATCTGCTAATCATCCGACCCGAAGTGTAGGGTCTGCGCGTGGCGAGAAAAATACAATCGATTTGGGATTGAATCGCAGACGATTACTTAATTACGACTATGGTAGAATCTAGACTAAAGTATTAGGAGATTTCCCCAAAATTGCAAAGGGAAGGCTTCGGTGTCCTTTCATCTCCCACATATATATTTAGCAAAATAGGATTATTCGATATTATAAGCAAATTCTTACCTTCAAAATTGTGTATTCGCTTATTATGTTAGATAGACCAATAGGGACACCTAGCGCACCTTTAAACATATATTCCACACCTGGAATACAGCCATTTCGAGAATTACCTCAAGACACCTTCAATCATATTCGAACTAAGGCATGTAAGATTCCAAAAGGGCATACAAAAGGAAATACTACACCAAAAATAAGAGTCTGGAGAATCAGCCTCACTGTAACATCGGGGGAATGTAACGTCAACAAATACCTACAACCGACTCAGGAAACCTGAACCGCTTTGCACACGACACCAACTCCCAAAACAAAGGAATATTTTATATATATATTCTTTTTATTTTATTTGGGAGTATTTTACAATTAGTTCTCATTGAGAATTTTTAATAAATTTTCTGGCGTGGTACTATGACATGATTAAAAGTATAAAGTATGTTTGATTCTAATTCAATCTAGTGCTTAATTCTAAAGGATATTGTCTCTTTAACCTGCAGATCTGATCCGACGTGTCAAGTAGTTGAGTAACTAGGGGGTTTCTAGTTGAGTATCTATTACTACATTTTGCTATTTCTTCTTTGACTGTTGGTATCTTGAGGTCACTATGTATTGTTTCGTTGGTAACATATCAGAGTGCATCTATTAGGGATCTTAGAGTTTTCGATTGCAAGCGTTGAAGTATTTCAATGTTGGAATTACTTGCTGTTCCCCATAGTTGGATTCCGTAGGTCCGGACAGGTTTTATTCTGGTATTACAGAGCGTAATTTTGCTCTGCGTGCTTAAGTTGGATCGTCGGCCAATGAGCCACTAGAATTTTTTAAGTTTAGCCTTGAGTTGCTTCGATTTGTCAATGATGTGTTGTTTCCATGTCATTCTCCTGTCCAGGGTCATGTCCAGATATCTGACTGAATCCTTTTTAAGAATCGTAATATTATTAATGCTCACCTGAGGGCAGGTTTGTTTTCGCAGCGTGAAGGTTACTTGCTTGGATTTATTTTCATTAATTTTAAAGCTCCATTTGTGGAACCACTTTTCCATAGAGTCGAGACCTCGCTGGAGAGTGGAGGATGCAATTATCGGGTCCACGTGGGATGCTAGTAAGGCTGTGTCTAACATAAGCAAATGTCATTGTGGTTATTTCTGTTAAAATTGGTAAGTCAGCAGTGTAGATGGAGAACAGCAGGGGTTGAGGACACTGCCTTGGGGTATGCCAGCTTCTATTGGAAATGTTGCGGTTGTGGCGTCTAAGTATTTAACCATGAATTTTCTATTGGTTAGGTAAGATTTTAAGATGGAGTAGTGGATGTGTGGATTTTCTTTAGTTTGAACAAGAGTCCTTCATGCCACACTTTGTCGAACGCCTGCTGAATGTCTAGGAATACCGCAGAGCAAAATTGTTTCTTTTCCATGTCTTGGCTGATATTGTGTGTTAAACGATGAATTTGCTCTATCGTAGAATGTTGCTTCCGAAAACCGAATTGATGACCTGACAGTGTTTTCAAATCCTCTAAGAGCGGAAGGAGTCGATTCGTTGGCATCTTCTCGAATAGTTTTGACAAAGTAGGTAGAAGACTAATTGGGCGATAGGAGCTAGTTTCGTGTATTGGTTTTCCGGATTTAGTGATATTTTCCAAGGCTTAGGAATAGTATTCAAGGCGAGGAATTGCATTAAAAATTGATGTCATGAGTGCAATCCCTTTTATGGGAAGCTTCTTGATTGCTTTATTACTTATTTGATCATGCCCCGATGCTTTTTCTAGGATTTAGACGACGGATTAATTCTGTAGCTTCCAGAGATGTCAAAGGTTCAATAGGAGGAGACATTTGGAAGGAAGAGTGCAGGTATTCCGTTATTTACGAAAACGTTAGATGAGTGTTTAGCAAACAAGTTGGCTTTTTCTATAGGGCTACGCGGCCATCCACCTTGCGGACAGCGAATTCGAGGGATTATTTGCGGAGGTGGAGTGAGTTTCCTGGAAGCCTCCCATAGTGAGTAGTTGGAGTCAGCTGTGGGAGACAAATTGTCAAGACATTTTTGGAAACAGTCATTTTTATATTTTTTAATGATTTTGGTTAATTTTCTTGTTGCATTATTTAGCTTGCGCTTGTCGTCAGGTGTTCTATGACTGTGCCATACTCTTCTAAGCCTACGTTTCTCCTGCGATTTTTTTTATTATGTGATGGGGATATTCATGTTTATTAACAAAACTCTTAGTAGATGTGGAAGAGCGGATAGCGTTTATTATACTGGTGTTTAAGTATTCCGTGGCTGCTTCAATATCTTCATTTGTTTTTAGGGAAATTAAGGCTGATGTTGAAGACTTGCCTAAAGAGTTGGTGAGTTGGTTATGAATAAAGCCATTAGGTAGATTTTCAATAATTGTTGAGTTAATTATTGCTATAACGGCTGAATGATCTGAAGAGAGTTCTACAGAAGAGTTGATTTGGACATATCTTGGCGAGATATTTTTAGTTATAAAGAAGTCTAGTAAATCAGGTAATTTGTTAGTGTCAGTAGGCCAGTATGTTGGTTCATTTATGGTGAGGTAACTATGTCAGTTGGTATTTATGCTTTTCAAAAGATTTTTGCCTCTTACTGTGATAAGTCTGCTGCCCCATTGGGTATGTTTGGCATTGTAGTCTCCTCCAGCTATGAATCTATTGCCCAGATCTTCAAGGAAGTTATCGAAGTCTTCTTTAGAAGTAGAATATCTAGGAGGGCAATATACTGCTGAAGTGGTGATTGAATCATGGCAATTTTCTATCGCTACGTTTGTAGTTTGGAGGTAGTCCTTCTGGAATGATGGAAGCTCATAATGTTTTATGCTGGTTTTGATGATAATTCCGGTGCCGCCATGGGCCTTTGCTCTGAGATGTTGGGTATGGTAGAAGCTATAATCGTTTATTTTCAGGTAATTTTTATCGGTAAAATGAGTTTCAGTTATAAACGTTACGTCAATTTCTTGTTGTTTTAAGAAGAGTTCTAGTTCGTATTAAATGGAAATACATGTAGCAATAAATCTGAAGGCCAAACTGCACCCAAAGATAATCTTTTACTATTGGTTTCAAGACACTTTCCATCAAAATACACCAATGCAGTGTGACATCAACCACATCTCACTGCGTACCCTCTATAGCTTCAAGGACCCATCATAAATTTTGGCATTTTCACACCTAAGGTCCTTCAGACCAAAAACGATCATCTTCCATTTCTAGCATTATTTATATTTTTGTCTACTACGGGATGAGAAGGAAAAGTTGGTTTTCTCACGTTTCTCTCTCGGAGGCAGCTAGGACCCTTCTTAGTCCACCAACCTTCTTAATTAACCAATCAGAAACAATATTTATTACCCTCACTTTCCTAGCAAAAGTATCCTTAACAAATCAGCTCATCTCGTTTCCTTAGACACACCACTTCACTGAACATCACTTATTCTATATCTTTAGAACAGTCAACATCTTTAAAAAGTTTCTGCCCTTAGATCAGTCGCGTTTATCCTTTCATATAGATTTATTGAAGTAAACTGTGATTTTGTACGTGTCACTTCAATGTATATTGAATTGTGATTGTTAAGTTCATAATAAAAGGTGATAAAAGGAAAGTTAATAGTTGTGTTACGGCTCAACCTTCTTGTCCTTTAAAACCTACGTCTCCAGTTTACGTGACAGCAGCACGGTTCTTTCGCTGAATATTCGGAAGAATGCATACGGGGCAACCGTCGCGGACATCTAACAAACGTAGTGAGGATATCGAGGGGCAACAAAGAAAAGAATCCGTTTGTTTTTGAACAAAAGATTCATTCCGTTCCGAGCTGCAAAGTGCGAAAGATCTAGCGTATCAGCGAAGCAAACATATTCGAGAAATGTGATTGTTAACTGTTAATCGTTAAATAAACCTTCTTTGTTGAACATCAAGAGTATTTCTTGGGCACTTACACCAACACCAGCTCATAAGTATATCATGAACTCTTATTATTGCCTTGGAGTCTAGAATCGATCCTCTAAACAGTTCCCACTTCACACCCTGTATACTCACCATACAGTGTCCATTTTTATTGTAAAAATATTTAATTATTTTTACTAGTGTAGTATCGTGAGCAAAAAGGCCTGACAAAAGTCGAACAAACCATAAAAACAGTGTCGTTCATCCTTCGGTTGTTTGCTTATATAGAAAAGGCTTACGTGACCAGGGCCACATAGTCCCCGTGGAACACGTGCGTACCGAGACAAAGGAGTGCTAAAGAAGAAGAACGAATTAGGAGCCAGAGTATGAGTCGAGGAGTCAGGGATAGTCGAGAAGTCGGGAAGTAGAGTTGTTAGCGTTGTCGAGTTGCGAGAGTTGTTGACGTTGTTGAGAGACAGAGTTACAAATTATTTGTCGAGTTGTTTGAGTTGAAGTACGAGTTTTGTATTTAGTTCAAGTTAAACAACGATCGTTTTCTGTCCAATTAATACCTGTACAGTTAATTTACTGTAAATAAATTGTAAATAGTTCGGAAAAAGTTATATACATAATAATAGGGGATATTACATTTAGATAATTTTTTCACGATACTACACTAATAAATTAGTGAAAAAATTTCATTAATTTGTGTTATTATATATGTTTTAGAGTAAGATATTTAATTGATGCATACAGATTGGTTTTGTATCTTTTATATTTCACCACCATATATAGTCCTTACACAACGCCGGGTACACACAGAACGAAAGAGCACGTGGCGTCCCTTGAAAACGAAGGGACGCGTCGGTAGTCGTACCAACTTGGCTTGTAGGAACTAGTGATCATACCAACCTAAGATAAATCTTAACAATTTGTTCCAACTAATATACATATATCCTTCCTTCACGAAGTATGCGTGTCAGCAAAATTCCTGCCTTGCACGACCTCACTACGTCACGTTTGCATTTAATTTGCAAGGACCTGCGGTATAGTAAGGGAGCGATAAATGACACACAGTTGGTATTTATCATAATACGAACTGTTGATAAATACTTACGTTACATTCCTGGTGAGGCTACATCAGGCGACAGGAATTAGGATAGTCTGTAATGTTGGATTTTGTAGTGTACTTGATTTGCAGTGAAAGGAAAAGTGTAGTTTCTGGAAAAATCGAAAAAGCTAGAAAATAAAGTTCAAAATTCCATAGCAATGTTATCAGGATTTCAGGACGATTAGAAGCGTACGTTGTAACACGCATAGCTGTGTTGTAACCTACATCCTACACCGATGTTACGTATAGAGTCTACACCACAAAAATATAGGATTAAACACGGGTTGATATTGATCATCTCATTTTGTTATTTAATTATTTTTATTAAATCAAGCTATGGTAGTTTTATTATATTTGTACTTTTAGGAAGCCCATTGGCTTCTTCTTGCCCCTACTTTCATCTATCAATTTATTAACGCTATTTTATTCAAACTATGTAATATACTTTTTGTACTATTATTTTGTTGTATTGAATTGGTGTTGAATTGTATTATTAATAATTTCTTCTTATTTTATCTAAACAATGCAATAAATTATACATACACAATACATCAATTGTAATAAATAATATGAAAATATTGTGAAATAACGAAACAAAAACGTACTAGTAAATATTGTACAAATAAACATTTTTAAAACATTTTTTATTAATATACGAGATATCAATAAGAACATTGTGAGATATATCGTAACAAGTCTCTAATATTTGTTGATGTCTTTATTAACTGCCTTTTCTTTGACTTTGCTTTACAGTCCTTCTATCTACATACATATCTATGGCAGAAGATACTAACCTAAGAAAGATGAATTATTTTTTACGAATGATAATGATACATAATTCAATACGTATTTGTTAATTTAGTTATAATATTTTATTTAATATTATTAATATATCATACTTCAATCATTTATTTCATTTTATTCAGTATAAATTTTAGAATCGAGTGAATATTATTTCACATTTGTTTATAGCAATTATGTTTTCGAGGAAATTATGTTATACCCAAGCATTATAGCAATTTTTTACATTAATATTTACGATTATACAAGCTATTTCTAATTATATTATACTATTTTTTACTAAATAATGCTATTATTATGAAATGCTGATTAAAAGAGCACCTCTTTGTTATAAAACTTTTTTATCAGAAATTATTTTATTAAGCGTTTATTTTAGACGAATATCAAGCTAATGAAGCTGAAGCACAAGAGAATATGTAACACATATGAATAAATTATAAATTGTAACACATATTAAAGGTATAAACTATAACGTATAATAAAATTAAGGGTGATATGTGATATACCAACGTATAATGATTTTGCTGATTTTTTAATATGATAATTTAATATGTTAATTCTGGACAACTTCTTCCTTACATACAATCCATGGACGGTCCTAGCTTCCAAGATATTAGCAAAAAATTGTTGGTACCACCATGGAGTGTGTCCGTGGCAACATGCGTGTAGTATTAGTTGTTGGCCGCCTTACGAGCACGAAACAGCCGGATGCAAAACTTAACTCTTACTTTTTGTTTATAACATATACGGGGTGTCCATTAACGATTGCTGAACGATCGACGCCAGCTTAACGTAGTAGTCGAAAAATCGACAGTGTCCAGGTTGGCGCCACCAAGTCGTACGTCTCGTAGGGTAAGCAAACATCGTATCACTTACAAAACAGCTGCATTTCTTTTTCATCTCCTTGTGCTTCCAGATTGAAACGTTAGACATATGAGTCGCTTAATACAAAAGTAGCGTAAGTGAAAAAAGTTGATTACTTGATAATGGGGGATAAAGTGAAAATCTTACAAGAGATCGAGTGAACGATTGCCACCTATTCCGCTATCCACCAGGAAACTAAATAAAGATATACTTACAGAGCTTCTGCACAAAACAGAATGAAGGTTACACTTTTGAGATGTGTTTAAACAAAATAATAACGAATGATTCATATAAACGCACTGCAGCACAAAGATATAATACAATCATGTCCGTATGTGATTCTAACGCGTATGCTGTTATGGACACACAATTGTAGGTAGAATTCATTGTGGTGGTATCGTTAGTTTTTGCAAATATCTTTGAACCTAGGACCATTATATGTACGGAAAAGTTCTAAAATTCTAAAAAATATTCAGAATCGTGGCTCCCACAGCGTATCAAGAAATCAAATTAGGCAAAATTAATCCTTTTCCAAAATAGTTGTAGATTAATTTTAATAAAAATCAATGGCCACCATTCATTTGCTAGAGTTGAAATATCTTTTATACACACATTCGTATGTATTAATTTCATTTATTATCGCAAGATATGTTTCTCTCTAAGTTGAGATAACACGCTTTGTGTTAACGAGTTTGATAATGAGATAGTAGCTGATTCATTTTGTAATAGGCTCGTGATAATTATTTTTCCAAAATCCGACTTTTGTCGAAAAACCGAAACACGCCAGTGTCAGGAAAGCAGGTAGGTTAGGAGGTTTCGTTACAGGTAATACCGAAGGATACGTATTTAGATGAGTGTAGGTTTTCCGCACGGGAAAGCAACATCTTTCGGTCGAAAAGTTAACGTCTCGGAAAGTAGAGTCCTATGTCTGCTTTCCCTAGTTTAAAGTAACCTAGCGATGTAGAGAGCAAAGCTGCTTGCAAACGGGAGAATTCCTGCTACCGGAGCGGTGAATTTCCCTCACGATTAGGAGGCCATGTTCACAGGAGAAACTTTGCCTGTGGGATATTTTCTGCGTAATGAGATTTTCTTTTAGTTTGGTCCAGAAATTAATACTATGATTTAGCGTGTTTCAACTTGTTCTACATCTAATCGAAGAATTGAAATATTCCTCTTTGTTTGAAATCATTTCTTCTTATTACATATTAAAAAGTTATGCCACTGATTCGACATAAAGGAAAATTCTGCAATCTTCTTTCAATATACTATATATAACTAGAACCAAAGACGAATATATACATAGGTTCCTGTGACCTTAGCTATAGGAGTTAAGCTTTTGTCATCTCTTTTTATCGCACCCTTTGAAATTATGGTACTTGAGAACATGATACGTGCACAATTTCAGAGTGATTGGGCAAAGGAAACTCGCATTAATTTCTGGCTTAATCGTGTAAAATCGTCAAAAGTAAACAATGAGGTCTTTGAGTCACAGTATGTGATTATGAGAGTCAGGGACTATTATATTATATTTATATATTATTATTAATATTCTAGAAAAATATCGTTTATCATTCTTGAGCGAAATGCATAGCTATCTACATAGTAATAAATAGACTGTAAAGATTTGACTTATAGATAAAGTAGGATAAAAAGATTCGAAAAAATGGGAATAATTTTTAATATATGAGTGAGCAATATTATTCTATGAAATCAGTTGAAAATGTTGCTTTCACTTCAATTAGTTATTAATCAATGATTGCAGTCGGTCGTTAGCTTTATACTTCGTTCTGCAGTATCACTTATTACTTGCAAATTAGTTATTATTTGTAATTCTGCTATCAATGATGTTTCATTTACCCAGACCAACGGATCTTCTTTTTAGAAAAATCGCAGATATACCAAATTTATCGAACAATATTGTGTTTCGTCCAAAATTAATGTAATTTTAATCCAATTACGGCACGGTTTCTCTTTGTCCGCCGTTCTGAAATTATAGGGATATCACTTTCTCACCAAGTGTCATAATTTTAAAAGCTACGAGAAGAAGATTAAAAGTCAAAAAGTAAGAACCACCTTAACGTATACTATATACGCTACTATGTTAGACTACGCTACTTGCATTATGTCAACAATGGAATTAGAACGCGAATTTACGTGCGAATGAAATAAAATGAGATAATGTCAAGTGACTGTTCCATGTTTATTATTAAGCAATATTTAATTACCACTAGATATAACACAAATGGCAGCAATCTGTTTGGAGAAACTTTCAAATCGGTAGAGTAAACTGCATTTGGAACCTTGGTAAACACTTTTCATTACTTCAGACCAGCCAAACATTTTTCTTGGAGATCCGTTCACAGTTTTTATCTCTTTCCATTTACTTTATTTCATCGAGTAAGTTTCCCGTGGGAAAACGTATCCTCGTTCCCTGTATTCATACTCCCCTAATCTTTGTAGAAGTATCGACTTTTTCTCCATGCTCAATCGCATAGGTATTTCTAGAAATTAATTGTTGCATTTCATTTTATGGGACACGTTTATTTTCTTTGGGGCTTTGTTTTTAAAATCTCTGTATAAGGTTCAGATTATTTTTTATTAATACAGTCCAATTAGATACCATACATTCATATTGGGATGATAGTAACTTTATATAGTAGCTAAAACCCAACACAGTGTTTTCATTTTCATCTTTTTTTTTCCTTTAATTCTTTCAAAATTTGTCCAATTTGGACATTTGGTAGAATTTTTTAACTGTTTGATTATCATGTGGGTGACTACCCTCAGCGAGATGCCATCTTCGTGTTTGTTAGGTTATATACTTTGTGGCATTTTCATCTTGATGTGATTTTTCCACGTAAGTACAAATACAATTCGGAACCAACTACAAATCAGAAACTTTTATATTCGACAGTATGTCAATGGTACTTGCATTTGGTATTGTAATTATCTTGTCGATTCATAATTAGTTCAAATTCCTGTTCTCTTTCCACATCTTGTCATTTTACACGAAAGCCGAGGAACTAAAAGGAATTTGCCACATATGAATTCTGATTGTATAATGTCTGGTTACAGTTTTAATTCTGCTGTATTCTTTTAATTATTTTCGATCCAATTTCTATTTTTTTTTTCTTTTTGACAACACTAAAAAGTATCTGGAGTTTGAACAAAATATGAATGTAGGATTTTTCGTTCCAATTTTGCATTAAACATCCTAAAATATCAGAAATCTATTTTGTTTGCTAAAATGAGAACAAGATTAATATATAAAAATCCGAAGATCATAGCAATTCTAATTACGTCCAAGTATTTGAAAACGATTTATGGATATTAATACTCCTTACTCTTAAATTAATATCTTTCTTGAACACCATCATCTGGATGTCTTTTTCAATGTCTTTTTCAATTTACTTTTTATCTTATTGTTTGCAGAGCTCAACTTCTTTGTAATTTATGAATTACATACAAATCACAATCGTCTTACAGAGACATAACAATTGTAAGGACCATGTAATAAGTTTTTCTCTGTTTATCCCATTTATTGCAAACTTTTTAAACCGACATTTAGTTTTATATGTGTGTGATTTCGATTAAATATTTCAGATTTCATTAAAAGTCACGAAATTTTGTAAAAATAAATATGGTTTATGATAAATAAAGTTATCAAATTTTAAAATATAGAAGTAAGTCTGAAACAAAGAACGTACGTAATGAGAATGCAATCATTGTTAATGCGGGAAGTCTTGTTCAAATCGAATTCGTGTCGTTAATAGGAAAAGGATGTTAGTACCACTGCGCAGTGAAACTGTGTGGCGATGGCGCGGCGTCGATGAATGTTTCTGTGTTAGTGCAGCATCGATGTGGGCTAAGGATGCTCCACTCGTTACATGTCTTCCTGTTTACAACAACGTACGCGGAGACCGATGAAAATGCTTTTGACCCAACGGGCTCAGCATAATTGATACTGTGAAAGACAAAAATATCAAAGGACAATTCGGTAGAAATGTAAAGAGAAATCGGACTCGCTCGCTCAATCATTCGTCGACCCCTTTAAATCGTTTTTGAATACGAAACGATTTTTCATCGATAAGATATCGTTCTTCTCTAAGAAATTCTTGCATCTTACAGAATCTTACATCCGGATCGGCTGTCGACGCTGCTATTCGAAGATATCGGAAAATACGTCTGTTCGGCTCAACTAGAAGCTAGAAAAACTTCCGATTTGCCCGAAAATCCGGGACTATCGTATCAGGCGGTCAGGAGAGGATTCACAGTGTCTCTTTAACGATCGGAGTCCTTCTCATTCCCTCGGGATCCTCTGTGGAGGTGGGATAGCCTCGTCGAGCGAGGTGACGCGGAATTGCGCGCCCATTTCACAGGATAACAACATTGACGGAGGTTTCCACTAAATAACTCTCTTTGTTGATTTGTGTTGCGCAATCGTATCCTTTCATAAAAAATAAATCGATTAGTTGGCAGAATCGAAACGATATATAAGAAATTATAAAGTAAAATTCGTCATATGTTTAGCGATCATTAATTGTTACGCTGTCAAATATCGGTTTATCAGATCTTTTATGGTTATAATATTAATTTATTGAATAACGTCTGACAATTTTAATAGCTCTTGTAAATATCGATAGTAATAATAGGTTTTCTACATAATACATCTTTAGATCTTTCGGAAAAGAATGAAGTCGTTACATTAATAATTAACTTCCACGGAGTCTGCATACATTCCCCAATCGTTGTTTTATACGTTTTAAAGTAGTACGATAAATGAATACTCTTAATCACCGTGGTTACTTATCAATGTACGTATCAATGGACATTATCCCTATCGCAACATCGATGGCTAACTCAAGCGAAGACTCGTTACACGCCCCTACCCTTGGAGGAAAATCCTTTACAAGGCAGCACCCGATGGAGGAAATCCGCACGGACGCCGCGTCGCCTCTGGGGGGGAGAGAAGCGACGCGGTAGTGTCGGACTCCAACCGACTAAAACCTCCACGATGACCTTCCCTGTAGCGGTCGCGGGAGGCCCAGGAACTGCAGGTACGCAACAAACACTGGGCCTCCCCCGCAATTTTTTTTTTTGGTTCCATCCATCCTTTTGAGCAAATATTTCCACCAGGGCGAGGACTCGAACTCACGACGCATCGTCTTCCATCCGGGACCTTAACGGTCGTAGCCGCCTGCCCCACACCGAAAGGAAACTATAATTCCAATAACTAGCGTAGAGTTGATTTCTGCGTAGTGCAAGCGATAAATGGTTGATCAAGTCACCGGGGTGAGTCGTTTCCATTTTACTTCGATTCTGGAGCCGAGAGTTCACTAATTAAAGAATCCGTGTCCTAGAAATTTTTAGCAAAGAACGACTGATACAGTAGTAATGCGTGGAATAGGAAATACTTGTATTAAATGTACATCTCGAATTTCGTCCGTTGTATTAATGGTTTCACACTGGAGATAATTTTTCATGTCCTTGTCGATAGTTATTTAAAATATGATACCATGATTGGTCGCGAAATTTCGAGCCAAGATTTGACGTAAATATTACACAAAATAGCCTCGCTATTTATAAAACAAAAATAATATCCGTAGTAAAACCGCTGAAGACGAGATCGATATTAATGAAGTTTATACTGATGTAATTGGTAACGACAAAAGTCGATTAATTCCTGTCTCGAAAAATTCAAAGATTCATTCATTGCGGGTTGCCACGATTTCAACAAATTTTTTACAGTAACTACATTTTAAATCGTACTATGAATCGATGCATCAATTTCGACAGCTAAACGATTTCTAACCATTGAGCGAGATTTTGCTTAAATCAATCACAAATTAAAAACTTGTCAAATATTGAATGCTGCACGGTGTTTCGCGTATAAAATATAGGCTTCTCTCTCTCTCTCTCTCTCTCTCTCTCTCTCTCTCTCTCCTCAATGTGATGAACCCTTTTGAAGAAAATGGCAGACGCATACTCTCGTACAAAGCATTCATCGAACGTGGATTAATTTATACATTTCGACTGTCCAATCTTAATAGCTTGCTCAATTTTCAAACGAGATTTATGCATGCGCGCAAACTCGTTTTTGTACAGAGAGCTTGCATTTATGCTGGTTATATCGTTTTGATTGCTTCGGAGGAATAAAATCGGTGTGTTATAAAACGTTACTATCGATTTGAAAATTATCAGTCCACCGCCGTTTTGTTAGTCGAACGTTACCGTACAAAGAGGTCCTTATAGACTTAGCAAGGAAGAGCGAAGGATAGGACGCGAAAGAATAAGCGAATTAATTAAAGCAAAAATCATAAAGCCTAGTAATTCACCGTTTGCGAACCCTATGTTACTCGTGGAGAAGAAGGACGGTTCAGATAGATTATGTGTAGATTTTCGAGAGCTAAATAAAAATACGGTCGAGGATCGGTATCCTTTACCTCTTATTGCGGATCAAATCGCGAGATTGTAAAAGGCGAGATACTTATTAGCCTGGACACGGCCAGTGGGTTTCACCAAATCCCTATTCATCCTTATTCTACGGAGCATATTGCATTTTTTACCCCCGACAATACGAACATATAACCTATTTTTACCTTATTTTTAGCTGATAGTGCGATAACCATAAGGAATTTCCTGGATCGAAGCTGTTTTATGCCAATCGACGGACTTAACGGTAAATCAGGAAGCCTCGTTTTATGGCCGTTCCTTAGGCTCATTGGGACCCGCTTAATTACACGTACACAGCTGATGGACGCCTCGACCGTAGAAAGTCAGCCGACGTAACATAGCCATCACTACTTCGTCATCTTATCGTTGTCGATTTCCCCAGGTATTTGCCACAAGACCAAAAATTTGCACACTTTCGTAATTCAGGTACGCGTTTCGAAGAGATAGAGTAGGTTGCCTAGAGAACGTCTTTGAAGGAGCCGCAATATAACAATCGAAATCTCCTGTATCTTGTGTCATTTGTTTGTCAGTTGGTGAGTCTTAAAGTAAGAAATGAAAAGAAGATTGCCAGCTGATGCTAGTAAGTTTTTAGCGTAAAATGTAATCGTTTATAACTCGAAAGATGAGCCTGTTACGCCCTGAGGCTTACTATAAATCGTATTCCTAACAGTCTTTCTGGTCACTACGATGTCGCCGACAGATCGCCTGACACGAGCGGCAAAATACATAAAATGTAGCCACAAACACATAATTAGTCGAGCAGCGAGTTCTAGAAAATTCGATTCGGCCGTTGCTCATCAATATATCGAAGATAGCATAGGGGATCATAGGCGCGAACGATGGCGTCGTAGTGGGGGGTCATCTCCAAGAGAAGACAAAGGAAAAATTCGAAGGGCAGTTAGTCTCTTTTGAGGAGTCAAAGGGAACACCACGAGAGAAAAACGAACAATATCAAGTCGCTTACGCTACGTCTATATCGAAAAATCTCATAAAGTCGAATCAAATTATTGCAATAGATTAACGTATTTTGTTGAATCATTTATAACGTTTTTGTTTTTATTATAATTTTAAGGATTGTTGGAAATAGACGATTATATTAACCCTGCTAATTCGGTGTTACAATCATTTAACCAGTTCTGTTATCTTAAACGACACAGGGGAACGACTATCTCGCGGCGTCGATTTTACGTAGCGAGAATTTACGCCTCTCGCTGACGCGTTTCTTCGCGATCGCGTCTCTCCGTGAACCACCGCGACACCGTCAAAGCGCAACACCGACATGCCCAAAAAAAATAACTCTCGCCGTGATATATATAAAAACTTTATTTCTCAAGAGTCGAAGGCGCTTGAGTACCAATATTACAATGCTGCAGTATCGGCTTATAATTCAGACTGGCTCGGCCGTCATTATTCGGAGTCTAAATACTAAACGAGAACAATTCCTTATTAGGGTGGCGAGGTGTTAACTGACCGGAGGATATCTAGAGGTATCAACTGTCCGGAGGATATTTACAGGTATCAATCGTCCGGAGAATATTTAGAGGTGGTCGCCTAAGGTGACGTCAGGGTAAAAAGAATTTGGGGTTACAGTACCATCGATATCCCTACGTTTCTTTCGCCGAATTCTCGGAAGAACGCATACGCGGCGACTGTCGCGGTACATCTAATAAACGCGTGCGTAGTGGGGATATCGAGGGGCAACAAAGAAAAGAATCCGTTTGGTTTCTGTTCGGCATTTTGAGTAGCCGTCCGTTTATGGCACGGACAGGCCCATTGCCTCATTTAGGAAATTCCGAATTACATGTCCTCCGAGAGTTATAAATTTAGTGACACTGAGGCCAGGTAAAAAACCCCAGGAAAGGACCAACCGGAAGGACACGATGGAGGAAGAAACTCAACGGCTGGGAGAGAGAATCAGCAACGTAGGAGGACAGTTCATATTCAACCATCGGACATTACAGTTCAAAGACTAGACTTAGCACGGCAGTATTCCTCACTTCGTTCGTTTAAGTTCTACAACTAGTGCAAATAAAGTGCTGAATAAATCTAACACTCGAGTTATTTCATCTCCTCCAGCTTGAACGTTAAGTCATTCGAGGTACGCGATATCGACCGATCGGTTTGACCCGACCGGTTGCAACAATTCGCAACAGTTTCGAACAAAAGTATTCATTCTGTCTCGAGCTGCAAAGTGCGAAAAGCCTCCAGTGTCATAACTAAGCAAACATTTTCCTAAAACGCGGATTGCCGACTCTTGATGTTAATAGTTAATTGTTAATCGTAAATTGTTATAATCATATAATTGAAGTTAGAAGTGTACACATACCTTACTGTTATATATAGAATGAGCAAATACTGTTTACTAATATCTTCTACACGTTTCAACAACATATTCTGGACGTTTTGCTTACGACGATGTAACGAATGCGAATGGTTTGTTGAAGACGCCACGGTGGTCACCCGTGGGACAGAAACCGTTGGAAAGTTTACTGTCGAGTGCAGCTACATTACTATTTTTAATCGTTTATAGCTCATAGCAACGTTAACAAATTTCGATGAAATTTTCATCTAGATGTATATCTAACATAAATCTACGAAATGCACTTTTTAATTTTTCGTTACATGCTCAGATAAAAAATTGTAAAAACTGACCTTCACTATTTTCTTATTAGAATCAAGCACATTTTATACTTCTCGATCATGTCATAGTACCACGCCAGAAAGCTTACTTAAAGTTCTCAATGAGAATCGATTGTAATGTGCATCCAAATAAAGTAAAAAAAAAAACTATTTTCTTTACCATTGCGAACAATTACAATTTTTCCAATATTACACGTCATCTAATAATCAAATTGCTCTAACTTCTAAAATAACTCAAGTCGTTTGATCCAATTTTAAAAATATTATCCTATTTTAGAGAGTGTACGAATATTTTCCACAACCACTGTATATCGTTGTCAAATAATTAATTTCTCAATGCGAGAATTGATTGTAATGCGCATGCAAATAAAAAAAAAATAATTAATGAGGACAGACGTGACATAACATCGACGATGTGACCTTGCCTAATTATAAATAACTCTCCTGTTTGAAATCTTGTTTCCTATGTTTCTTTATACTTAAAATTTCCTAACTATTTCAAATAGTTTCTTGGGCTGTTTTTACTTTCTTTATCATCATTGTGCATTTTATTGCTTTTGGTCTAGTGCCAATTCCTTTTTATTACTCAATTTTATCATCCAATTCTACTTCGTTGTATTTTTATTTATATCTTTGATGGGTTTTTGATGGGTTTTTATATCTTTGTATATACACGTTTAAAACATTCAAAGCTTGCTCTTAGACATTGTCAATTATATAAAAAACTTATTATGGAACAATGGTAAGTATCCTATCATGGAGTCTTTTTGAATTTTCTGATGCTTTTTTATACCTAACTCTTTTCTTCTGTCTTTCATACAAATTTCCGTAAAGTTTCCGTAATATAACTTTTATGTTATTCATAATATCGAGCTGGATTCGAAGAAATTTATTTTCTGCAGATATTTATTCATTTATCAGAGTGATAAAATATTCGTACTATATTAGATGAATAAATTATTTTTTGTATCATTGGAATATTTTTGATAATTTATCAATTTACATAGACAATTCTTTCTTTTAAGTTCCAAGTTTCATTTTGCAATTCCAATAAATTAAATGGTTATGGAAACCCACTTAAAGCAATTCACAACGTTTATTTTTAGCACGTCGATACAAAGACAATCGGGTTACATGTTCAATTATTGGAACTTTATTAACTATTATTGAAACTTTATGAGAAACATTATTTGAATTGTTCTTAAAATCTTATTTTCACACGCCATATTTTTCAACTCAAAATTCTATTACACATGAAGACCATACCAAAAATATATGAAAAGTCCATTACTTAAAGGAAGTACTATGTATATTTTAATTTTTAATTTAACATTTGCAATGTTTTGTAAGAAAGCTATATTAATTATCATTAGTTCAGTTGTTATATTAGTTTATCTTTACAATTATTACTATTATTAATTACTTTTAGTGCAATTATTATTAACATCTTTTTAATGTTCCAAAAACCAGGGACTCTTTTTACAGGATGAACACGTATCGTGTAAGAAAAGTCGTGTAAAAAAGGTCGTGAAACAATTGATTTGTAACAAAGCATAAAACTCGTTTGCTAAACTATAGCAAAAAGTGGAAAAAGCAATTTAACATACAGATGTGCATTCGATAATAACATTTTATTCAATAAATACACGAAACAAATGGTAGCGTGTTCTGGTAAATAAGAAAGATATCTTTTTTCAAAAGTTGAAATTTTATTCATCTTCACTCCTTATTATGTCGCAACGAATTTGTCGTTTTATTCCGTTTTGTATCTTATACAGATTTAAGAAATTTAAAAGAATATAATCTCAATTGTCTTCAAATTAAACCAAATTAAATTCGCTTTACTTGTTCAAGTACCGAACGTTCAAACTGATGCTTATTGAACACACATTCTTACTCTAATTCTAAAACACCTATTTGTCTATATCACAGCGATAACAAAATATGATTTTCATCTTGACGAAAGCGTCTGTCGATTTCCTGGATTCTAAGAGAAAAATGAGTAAAACGTATTAAGAAAACCGTGCAGATATGAACGTGTTAAAACAGTCGCGTATCTGTAATCAAAACGCGTTAAATGAATCACGTAAAAGGTAATTAACACGTGGTAAGAAAACTGTGTAGAAGTAAATAAACTGCGTAAAGAAAACCGTGTAAAAGTGTATCGTACAAAAAATGTGCCGCATAATAAGAGACCCAGGTGCATATGAAATTTAAAAATTGCTCTTTCATCAGAAATGGAACATGTGATGGATTATATTTTTCATTTGTGGCTTTCATATTACAAGTATCCGAATCTACATTGCCGTCAGTGTATTTTCATCGATGTTTTTCCCAGTCCTTTAATTCTTATTTCCTTCCGGGTCATTGTCCCTTGCTTTTGTCTATCGTGTAAGCCGCTCTCCCGTTCCCTGTGGATATCGTCGATGCTTGGAAGCTGGAAGTTTCGACGGTGCAATCGACACGCTTGGACGAAGTTACGAGAACATAACGTTACGTATAGAACATAAACGTAAAGCGAGCAACATAGCACGTAAGTCGTAAAAGCTTGGCAGTTGGTAGAACGCCATCCAATACGAATACAATCGCACCGGGACTGCAGCTAGCTGAGTTCTTCCGTCGATGTACATATGTGTCGACGTGTCTGTGAGCGTGCATCAAGCTTCCTCGAAGTAGAACTGTGAGCTGCTGGTATTAGGATGTATCGTGAGTAACGATATTCAAGTTTTACACTCGAAGCGGTAGAAGTTAAAGGGCGTTTTATACGAAAGGACTGGGCTTCATCGGGAAAGCCGTGTTGCGATCACCGCAGAAAACGGTAAAACGGAAACGAGAGTTCGTAAGTCGAGAATCGGAAAGGGAATAGCGATCACTTGGAATTTTTCTTTTGGGAGATTTTCCAGAATATCAAAGACACCACTGCCAGTGCACTTTGAAACCGCGAGTACGAGGTGGGCTTTATTTTTTTATCAAATGCGTTGGTATATTGTAAATGTGTTGGTGCATTGAAAATTTTCATCCACTAACTGTAGTGTTATGGTACTTATGAGATTCAATGCAATGTATAAATGTTAAAATATGAACTACAATTTGCAAACGACCATGGGTGAATTCCTTATGAAAAATACATCGAAATTATACTAATTATACTAATTATACGACTTCGCGACACAAAGCATAATATCACCGAAGCGTAAGGCCGACGTGCCTAACGAGCTATCGATATCCCAACGGTCCTTCCGCAGAATATTTGGAAGAAAATGTACGCGGCTGTCCGACGCTCAAGAAGGCCACCCGCTCAGAAACAGTACTCAGGTAGCATGCCACAGTTATCGAAACAATAACGAGACAGTAACGGAATAGCCGCCTCTGATACACACCCGACGACACACCTTAGTCTACATCATAGTCTACATCATAGTCTACATCATAGTCTACATCATAGATAAGTGTGGAATACAACGATATTACACAATCGCTCGCTTATATTTTAAATACATTTGGTTCTGTAATTTTCTATTAACTTTCTTCTATCGAATTTTATTATAAATTTAGCGGTTACAAGAAGTAGAATGACGCTGAAGCGGAGAAACGGCTGCACAAGAACTCCTCGAGCTGGCTGAAGTCACGGCCTATATACGTTTTGGTTTGAGGATGTTGAAGGGCTTGGTGCAGGTTATGATGATAAGGTGATGTCGTGTGCGAAAGAGTTCGAATGTCATTAGGATGTACTAGTAACTAGTAACGCCAAAGGACACCGTTCAAAATTAATTATGATTAGTTGTGTCAAAAGTTCTACTGCAATCCGCAAAGTATGCTGTTCCCTTAGCCCTCATTATCAAGCCACTGAGCTATAATTAGAGAGAAGCACTTCTTCCGTACACTAAAGCCCGTGCCACTAAAACCAAAATTTAAAAATTTCAGTATTACCACGGAAAAAAGGAGTTGTAAGCAAAAATTTAAGATTATACGCTTAATTAGGTTATTGTTATATGTTTCTATTTCGTTTCGAACAATTGAACGAATGCCTAGTAGAATTATTCAGAATTTAAGCGACCGCACACGTTAATATTGAAAACTGATATTTCGTATGATACAATTTTTGTAGTGTGCATATACTGCACGAATTATCTGTATACATATTACTCACCTGCCTTCCACACACTAATATTTGAAAACTGTTGACATGAAACAATTGGCATACTTGTTTTCAAAGAAAAGGACTAAGGACGATGAAAAACATACAGGAATAAAAATTATGTGTGTTCTAAACACATATTTTTTCACAAAATATAACATTTATACTATTCTCTTTTTACATCTATATAATGTATGTTTACATCTGACGGTGTTTTTTTATACAATTCGAAGTTATTCGTTAGATAAGAGAATGTTAAGATCGTGTATTTGAATGAAAAGAAGAAATGGCCTATTCTCCGTAAAATTCATTTTACTTCACGACCGAGGATTATCTTTTATTTGCAGAATGCTTCATTCAAGTAACATTCCGTACCTATGTGTGTAGTCGTATCTATTTGTTCCTTATCATTGTCATTTCCTCTATCTTGTTCCGTCTCTTTTGTCCTGCCACTCCATTTTTAGCTTCTCTTTACGAGGGAGTATTTCCTGTAAAGATGCGCAGAACGCTCGAGCATTTCAGCATATAATCTTTATGGAGTCCTTGGAAATTAAACTTAGTGCCGAGTCAGCAGGTATATTATATTCGTTGTAATTTACAAAGCTAACTTACAAAGCTATCTTATAACGTGTATAAAACTTCCAATTTTGATATAACAAACAAAAAAGAACCTGGCTGACACGATGATAATTCGTTTTTCATAATCGTATCAACCGCTATAAACGATTATTAGCGATTCAATCGAAATCAGAAGTTGTATTTTATAATTTTCGGAAAAGATTAGTTTGGTTAACAAATTTTGTGATAATTTAGGATTCAGGTAATTGAGGATTCAGAATATTTAGGATTAATGTAGGATTCAGTATAGTATCTGAGCTGCCTTCTAGAACTGCAAAATTTTTGGTCTGAATGTGCTTTCTGGAAATATTTTGGACCAAAAATGAAGTCATTTTTCGCGGAAATGATGGTTTTAGTAGCACATCTTTATGAATATTTGGCCGACAAAGGTCTTAACTTTAGAAATATGTGTAAAGCCGTGATAAGCGTCCTATTTTTATTTCTTTCTAGTAGTTTATGAAACATTGCAATTTACTATTTTCTTATATTGGTGTAGTATCGGAAAAGGGTTAGAGTCCTATTTAGGTTAGAGTCAAAGGAATAAACTAAGAGTCCTAAGAGTGCTGAGAGAATATGCTTTGGTGACGTAAAAATTAAATGAGTGCGAGGGTTGAGGGTGAGCATTTTTTGACCTGGGAAGCAGAAGCTGTGAGATATTGTAGTCAGTTTTTGTATTGGGTATTGCTTGTAAAATAGAATTAAACTTCACTTTAAATACAACATCCTTCCTTATCTTTACTCTAGAAGAACCGCACAGCGAAAGATACTACATTGGTGACATATTTTTGTTAGGCTTATGCTTAGCGCTTTAAAATTAATGTTTTTAGTTTTTGAATATTTATTAATATAGGAATTATTATAATGACTATATGTTGTCGAAGAATCGGAAATTCTGCTTAAAAATAAAATTGTCACGCACCGTTCGTAAGGCTTTCTTGGTTTACTTGTTTTTGATATTTTCTTACTTTAGTTACGTGTAATTCTTCGTTACGTTCACACATTTACGTCATAATTCCCTAAAAGAATTAAACAACCCTTATACCTATCATGTCAGTAAAAAGAAAATCTAATATTGATGATAGTAGTGACAAGTATATTATTGCGGATAGTGATTCGGTACGTTCTTCTTATAATGATAGTGATGGTAGCGATATTGTGTTTCATTGTTTCGAAAAATATCGCACAGTTGAAGATTACTAATTTTCTACGAGTTTTCTGAAAACATTTGTAGCGGCACATGCGTTATAGGACATTTCGAATCGAGGATGCCTCATGTACTTGATTTGCACGGAGGATTAACACAGTTACGAAATGTAATAAACAAACTCTGGACAAAGCAATATCGCCGCTACGTGCAACCGTCAGCCGGAGTCAAGTTCAAACCTTTCGGTACTCCCCCGACCAGTATAAATAGACGATCATGCTCTTGTGACATCGACCACATCTTAATCTACATCAGAGATGAGACTTCCTCCCCGACCTTAGGATTCTTTTACACACGTTACTACCTTATCATCATAACCTACAACGAGCCCCTTGTGACATCGTCCACGACTTTCGGACTCTTTTGCACACGCACCAACTTATCATCATAACCTACACCGAGGCCCTCAATATCCCCAAACCAAAAGATATATAAGCCGAGACATCAGCAAGCTAGGGCAGTTCTTGTCCAGCCTTTCTCTGATTTAGTATATTATTCTACCTTTGTAAAACCATTGGAATCATTGAATTTATAATAAAGTTTGATAAAAGAAGGTTAAGAGTTGGATTACGGCTCAACACTCTCCAGACATCATCAGTCGAGCGAATCGGTAGAGCGAATCAGTCTAACGAATCAGCATAGCAATTAGTATCAGTATCGAGTATCCTTGTAACGTATAGCACCGAGCGTGCAACGCTTACGACTAACTCTGTATTCTACATTTAAAAATACTTGTGAATGTGAGGTGATTAGTAGAGATGCGTGATATGTGATGCTTCTGGCTGGGGTGTGTAGAGGCTGAGGTAGGTTTCGTCAATGGTGTTGATGGCGCTGCTGGTGCAGATGGCGCTGCTGGTGTAGGTGGCGCTGCTGCTGTAGATGGCGCTGCTGGGGTACTGCTGCTTTTCTTCCTAATTTGAAGCATCGTCTGACCACTAGTTGGTATCGAGTGGTGGTAGTCGCTTGTCGAGTGCCGCCACAAATACATTTGACGAAATCAACTCGTCCCGTCATTATTTAAATTAACAACACGTTTCACCCTCCACCGCACATTATTAATTTAAACTAAGTTTTAATGTATAAATTGTTAGTGATACATTATCCATTTTCAAATAATAAATCATTTTCCTTCGCTGATCAATAAATCATAATTACTTCCCAAACATCTTAAAAGTATTAGTTGTGCCCAAACGTGTTTATTATTTCATAGTTCCTTTCGTTTCGCCGAAATATATATATATATATATCATAAGACGCATATATTTTGCGCAGGTTCGAGCACACGGTTAAACATCTAAATGGCTCGACGCATGACTGAGAGTCAGCGGGTAGGACGAAGGGTGTTTCGACCACTCGCGGAGAGACGCTATCGCGATGAAGCACGTCAACGGAAGTCGTAAATTCCCTTTACGATTAGACAATCGACGTTGCGAAATGATCGATCCCCTTATTTCGGTTAGGATAACAGTAAGAACATTCTTACTCCGCCGACGGAAAACATCGTATCGAATCTATCGCCGATCTCGTCGCATGACACGCGCAGCTCATCGCCTGATACTCGCGCTCATCATCTGACACTCGCTACTTATCACCTAAACGCGACCTGACGACAACCACGTTCTCATTGCCAGCATCTCAACAAACGGATTCAGCGCCACCAGACGCCTTGAATCAGACAACTTTTCGCACTCGCAACTCATCGTCTACACGCGACTTGACAACAACCAAATTCGCTTTTATTGTCTCGACAATCTGATTTAACGCCACCAAACGCCTTGAATCAAACAACCTCTCACACCCGCAGCTTATCGCTTACACGCGACTTGAAGACAACCCCTCACGATCCTCTGGACCGGAAGGAACTGAATTTCGTTCAGAACAACAAAGTCAATTTCGAGTTGAAACCTACTGTAGAGATTTTGGAATCCATAATATTCGAACGATCCAGGAACAGGTTTCTCTCGATCAGCACTCCGACGGTTAATAACCTGTCCTACACCACGTCATCTGTAATACCTGACATGAATATCGTATCATTCTCCGGGATACAACATGAAGACTCCACCTTCGCCATGGCCGAGAGGGGCCACACCTGCGAGTGACCCGAATCGGAATACTCTCCACGTCATTGCCACCGTGACTAATCAATCAATTGATATCGATAGCTTTCAGAACACCCTATCCGATCTCAACACTTGTCCACTGAGCCCACAGATCGCTACATCGGACATGTCTCTCACCACAACCTTCTCCTTAGAACCACCCTTAGCTCCAACAACGCCGGGACATTCTCCAATGTCCAAACTATCACACTCGGAAGAGACTCGGAACCCTCCAGAGCAATCAAACCGGTCCACCTGGTCTCCCACCGATGAACTCGCATGGGGACACATCTCAGAAGGAAACCAAAGTCTAGACATAACAGTGTGGGTTATTTGGAACCAGCGGACGCTATCGCACACAATGCGGCGATATCAAAAGGACAACTTCGGAACGATACAGAACCAGTTAAACATCGACGCAATAAAGCAGGATGACTATATGCGTCTACAGCTGTAAATCCTAACCCACTACATCCAATCAAGCGAAGGAATCCAACCAAACGGAAGGTGAGACGTCTCTGATTTTGTCTTTTGCCAATAGTTGGGCGGGATACGGGTGGGTCAAGGGAGCCCTGTCCCCCAATCAACCGTAGACCTCCTTCGCGCCTCCATGACGCATCTACATACGGATTTCACTTGTCTTTGTGAAATCGGCGAGACCTATAACGACACCTCCTAGGCCGAGCTGTTCCACGATACTTCATGGGCCCAGCTATTCCACGATACTTCATGGGCCGAGCTGTTCCACGATACGTCATTGGCCGAGGTGTTTAACGACACATCCAGAAACGAGGTGGTCCACGACCTTTCCTGAGTCGTGAACTTCAACTGGAAATCTCTCGGCAATGACGAGGACGGCGGCGATCCAGAATACAAGGCAGACAACTTGCTCTCAACGCAACGGCCCGCCGGCTGTATCATCAAATTCGCCCTGGCTACGAGGGCATCATTCAGACAGCCACAGTTCTACGGCAACGAGCACCTGGGATCCAGGTGTCACGCTACTCTTCCCACTATCGAGCCAACCCGATCCAGCAGAATACGGACAATCAACAATCGACAAGGAGTTGGATGGCGGCTCCAATTACTTTTACCTTTACAGAACTTTTGATCGGTGCCCTCTCAACGGGGGCAGGATGTTACGTCGGCTGACTCTCTACCTAACCCCAGGCCACACACGGCGGGAAAAATGACAGCCAGATGTCTATACATCCTCACTGCATACCTTGCCAACACCCAAGTAGCAGATATATTTACGATGGCATCATCCATACTCCGTGTGGTGTTGGCCTTTTTCTATTTTCTTTCCATCCTTTTTATTCTTTTTAATGATCTATGATCGTATACACCGAACAAAAAATATACATTTGGAGTATTACACAACCGTTATCATACATTATATATGTAAAGATAAGTTAGCGTATGTTTTAAAACTGAAAAAAGTCACGTTTCTTGATACGCAGAAATTTTGTGACAGACTAATATCAAAAATTGTTATTCTACATCTTCGATTTCCGTTGTATGGGAAATCATCCTCATCCGTACCACCGAATAGAGACCTAATTACAAAGAAACCCGTTCAATCGACTGTCGTCACCTCTCAAGTGCACGCGTACTTGATGAAGCTTTATCGTCAATTTCTTCGAAAACGAAACTTTCCACAATTTTCGATACACCCTGTATACTGTTTTCGTCTACCGTAGATGTTACTAGCTTTTCACCTTTTCTGTTATCTAATTTATTTTTAAATTTGTAATTTAATTCAGCAGCTACATGGTGCTCGGTCGCCGATCTAATTATGGAGGAGGGTCCTTTACAAGGCAGTGCGTTGTTTTCCACCTTAAGTAGTGCCCTAGAGGGTTCAGCATCGCGGTGGCTTACGGAAGTACTGGCCGCTGGGAAAATTTCCTGGCCAAGATTCAAAGAGCTTTTCATGACGCGTTTTAGTGGTAGAAGTACAACAACTTCGTCGCTGATAACAGTAGCCAGGGAACGACCACTGGAGGATGAAGACTCGGTAGCCTACGTGTCGCCACTCTTTTCCCTCCTGTGGACAAAGTAGCAAGACTTAACTATGATCGCTGTCATTCTTCGTGTAATGAGCTCACGAGATCAACGCTTCAGACGACTGGCACTTACGAGTAACCTCAACACTAAAGACCAACTTCTCAATGAAGTGAGAGCTCTCTCTTGCGAGGAAAGGCCGAAGCCTTCGCCAGTTAATTCATCCGCTGGCCACGAAGCTATACGACGCAAGCTATCTGACTCCCGGAGTAAATGCCTTTACTGTAGTATCCCCGGGCACAAAATAGCGGAGTGCCGTAGGAGAGCAAAAATCGAGAAGCAGAGGAATGCACGACGCCCAGAAGGAAGCCAACCAGCCGCATCCTCCAAGGTATCTTGCTTCAAATGCCACGAGGAGGAACATATTGCGGCTAAATGTCCGTTGTTGCGGAAAGGAAACCATAATCCCAATAATGAGCATCGAGTTGACTCCTGCTTGGTGGAAGCTCCAACTGGTAAATTAAGCCATCTGGGTGAGTCGTTTCCATTTTACTTCGATTCTGGAGCCGAATGCTCATTAATTAAAGAATCCGCAGTCTCGAAATTTTTTGGCGAAAGAGCGACTGATATAATAGTAATGCGAGGAATAGGAAATACTTGTGTTAAAAGTACATCTCACGTTTTGTCCACTGTACGTATTAACGGTTTTACATTGGAGATAACTTTTCAAGTCCTTCCAGATAGTTATTTAAAATATGATATCATGATTGGTCGTGAAATTTGAAGCCAAGATTTTGACGTAAATATCACACGAAATAACACCGTTGTTATTATGTAAAACAAAGATAATTAATGCCTGTAGTAAAACCGCGGAGGACGAGACTAATATCAACGAAGTTGACACTGATGTAAATGGTAACGATAAAAGTCGATTAATTTCTGTTCTCGAAAAATTCAAAGATTCATTCATTACGTGTTTCCCACGTACTCGCGTAAGCACGGGCCAGTTAGAGATACGGCTAATTGACCCTAACGTCAGCGTGAAAAGAAGTCCTTATAGACTTAGCGAGGAACAGAGGAAAATAGTACGTGACAGAATAAACGAATTAATTAGAGCAAAAATTGTAAGGTTTAGCAATTCACCGCTCGCGAGCCCTATGTTACTCGTGAAAAAAAAGGCCGGTTGAGATAGATTATGTGTAGATTTTGCAGAGCCAAATAAAAATACGGTCGAGGATTCGGCATCCTTTGCCTCTTATTGCGGATCAAATCCCGAGATTACAAAGGACGAAATACTTCATTGTCCTGGACATGGCCAGCGGGTTTCACCAAATTCCCATTCATCCTTATTCTACGGAGTATACAGCATTCGTTGTTACCCCCGACGGACAATACGAATACACAACGATGCCGTTTGGGTTTAAAAAAATGCACCATCTGTTTTTTCAGAGGGCCATCCTCGAGACCTTAGGCGACCCTGCTTATCCGCACGTTGTTGTTTAGTTGGAAGATGTTCTAATTATTGCCGATTCGATAGAACAAGCTCTAGAAAGATTATGCATTGTATTGTATATCCTCGTAAACGCCGGATTTTCTTTCAATTTCTCTGAATGTTCTTTTCTAAAGACATCGGTACTTTATCTTGGATATGTAATTCATGACGGAGAAGTTCGCCCCAACCCGCGTAAAATACAAGCCTCGAGTTCGTTACCTGCACCGACGACCGTCACACAGCTTTGACAGTTCATAGGTTTAGCTTCTTACTTCCGAAAATTTGTTTCTAAATTTTCACAAGTAAACCTCTATACACACTTACTTCTGGTAACAAAAAAATAACTTGAGCAGACAAACACGAAAAAATAAGACAAAAGGTGATCTCTGTCCAGACTAATGCGCCGGTGTTAATGATATTTGACCCCAATTATCGTATAGAGTTACGTACCGATGCCAGTTCCAAAGGATATGGGTCTATTTTAATGCATAAGGTTGAAGGTAAAAATAGAGTAGTAGAGTATTACGGTAAAAGAACTAACCCCGCGGAATTTAGGTATCATTTGTATGAACTAGAGACGTTAGCAGTTGTAAACGCTGTCAAACATTCCCGGCACTATTTACGCAGACGAGAATTCCTCGTTGTTACCGATTGTAATTCCTTGAAGGCTTCTAGCAATAAAGTAAATTTAAATGACAGGGTTTACAGGTGGTGGGCCTACTTACAAATTTTTACCTTCGACATTATGTATCGAGAAGGTAAACGGATGGCTCACGTAGATTTCTTTTCGCGGAACCCCATAGTCGTATTCCTGTTGAGATGTCTGTAGTGATGACAATAGCAGCGACCATGACCATATGAGTACCCCGATATCAGCAGATCATTAGCACTACGACCATTACATTGGCATTTGCAACAAGCCCAGTGCGGCGTTTGACAAGTTTAGTGTGGCGTTTAGCATTTGCAACAAACCCAGTGCGGCGTTTGCAACAAACCCTGTGCGGCATTTGCAACAAACCCAGTGCAGCGTTTGACAAGTCTAGTGTGGCGTTTGGCATTTGCAACAAACCCAGTGTGGCATTTGCAACAAGCACAGTGCGGCGTTTGACAAGTTTAGTGTGGCGTTTAGCATTTGCAACAAACCCAGTGCGGCGTTTGCAACAAACCCTGTGCGGCATTTGCAACAAACACAGTGCAGCGTTTGACAAGTCTAGTGTGGCGTTTGGCATTTGCAACAAACCCAGTGTGGCATTTGCAACAAACCCAGTGCGGCATTTGCAACAAACCCAGTGCGGCATTTGCAACAAACCCAGTGCGGCGTTTGACAAGTTTAGTGTGGCGTTTAGCATTTGCAACAAACCCAG
>JACXIL010000156.1:0-145584 GCA_014737365.1 Bombus soroeensis | reverse complement strand
GTGAGTCTGATTCTTCGATTATGTTTTTGTTTAACATTTCTTTGATTTGTTTTTCGATTCCTAATTTGTGTGCCTCGGGTAGTCTGTAAGATTTTGTGTTTATGATTTTATTTTCTTTCAATGTGATGATGTGTTTTGTTAAATCGGTGCATGGTAAAGTGTCTGTGTCTAGGTTGAATACGTCAATGTAGTATAAGAGGATTTTTTCCATAGGAATGCGGAAATTGTTTTCAATATGGCTCGTTCTAATTATGTTTCTGAATTTTTGAATTTGCTCGAGATCAACTTCGTTAGAGAGATCATTAGAAATTGGTATTGGTTGCTCACCAGTATTACAGAAGCATACTTGCGCCGGTTCCTTGTCAAATTATGTCATTGTCTTGATAAATTATTTCGATTTTGGTTTGTCCTGGAGAAATTACCTGTGGTGGCTGAAATGAGAATACATGATCGTTGAGTTGTATTCGATCGTTTACAATTTTGTATTGATAGTTTTCTAGCATTGGCAACCCTATGATTCCGTCTTCGATTAGTAGGAAGTCGTCAGGTACTATGTAGAATTTGTTTCTTTTGTCACAGATTCTAAGGTAAACGTATTCGTCTGTCTTGTATTTGTCATTGCCCATAAAGAATGTTTTCTTGTCGTCTTTGAATAGAGTGGAAATGATTCTTGAGCGTTTGACTATGTTTATTCCGGCACCAGTGTCTACTAAATATCGCTTTAGTCCAAGTTTTGATCCGATGGTAATTGCGAGGAGTCTTCCAGTGATGGCGTTAATTCGTATCGTTTCGTCCGTCATTATATGGTAATTTCTCGGAGGTGGTAAGTTTCTCTGGCTGGCTGATGGAAAATTTCGCTGTTGGGTACAACCGTTGGCTAAATGTCCTGTTTGATTACATTTGAAACATTTGAGCGGTGGTCGTTCCATTATCGCTTTTCTTTCCGTAGGTGGATTTATTGGCTTTGATAGTGCTGCGGTGCCGAGTGTGATGTTTCTTCTTGCATTGGGTGTTTCTTGAAATCGGGGGTTGGATCTCGCAATTGGTTGATTCGTTGCTCTTCCTCTTACTATGTTCTTGTTGCGTTCGATTTCCCCTATGAGTAACTCCGCCTCGAAAGCTGTATCTTATGCTTCTTGGAGATTCGTTGGTCTTGTGGCCGATGTGCGTATTTCTATTTCGGGTTTCAAGTTTAGAACAAAGATTTTGGTGGTTCGTTCGGTATCAAGATCTATAGCAACTGCTCGACGTATTGGGTCGCGAATTTCATGTTGAAGTGCGTATATTAGTTCGTTGAGGTTGTGTCGAAACCTCTTCACATAACTGTGTACCGATTCGTTATAGTTCTGTCGTGTACGTTGCAATTTATCACGGGCTCCATTTGATGTAATACTCACGGATACAAATTTTCTGAGGCTTTCGAACAGATCTTCATAACTCTCGATTTCCATGTGACGGATACTGCGTTCCGCTTCTCCGATGATTCTTTGTGTCAAAATTAGGCGTAATAATGCGTGTTTTTCATTACACTCGGATCGAGCTTCTGTTACCCGTTTAATGAACCCTTCTACTCCTATATCGTCTTGCCCATTGAGTGTAGGAATGAAGTCTAGACAGGTTTTTGCATTGTACATGGAATTGTCATAACTTACCGCGTCTTCTTCACTGTCTACATTGTCCGTTTCGTTAGGCTTTACTTCGGTCTTTTTAGGAACAGGTGGTCGCTTTTTCTGAATAGTTCTGTCACTAGCGTCTTCGGTAAAAATGGAATTGAACTCAGACGTGGTAACTGACTGAACTCTTACTTGTAGTTCAGCGATATTCTTACCTAAGAGTTCAACTTCTTTAACGCGTTGTTGACTTTCGTTGTGTAGTTGTTTACGCAAGTCATGTATAGCGTCTAGTATGGTCCGAAGATCCACACCTGTAGCCATAGAGCTAACAAAAGATGTGTCTTCCGATTTTTTGCTCATAGTGGTTGTTATACTGTCGTTGGAGTCTGTACTATTGAAACTGTCGCGACGAGTACGATAGTGTTTAAAGGAATCCAATTTTTCTTTTTACCTGGATATTCTTTTTTTCGTGAATGTTGCTCTGACCAGTTTCAGTTTTGGTGACGACCGTAGTCCGTTTTCCGTAGAAGTCGTTTTCACGCAAAGTGAACTGATCTATGCAGAGGTCCGCTTGATCCTTCAATTTTCAGTGATGCGCGTACGCCGAAATCGTAATTTCGTTTTCACTGAACCGAATGGATCCTATATAATGGATATACATATATAAACTTTATTTCTCAAGAGTCGAAGGCCCTTGAGTACCAATAGTACAATGTTCCAGTATCGGCTTGTAGTTCAGACTGACTCTGGCGTCATTATTCGGGGTTTAAGTACTAACCGAGAACAAGGAAGATGATGGAGGGGATGTTGTTCTTGGAAATTCCCCATCAGGGTGGCGTGGTGTTAACTAACAGGGCATTTGGAAGTATCAACCGTCCGGAAGACACTTAGAGCAGAGGCATCAAATGTCCGGAGAATATCTAAAGGTGGTCGCCTAAGGTGACGTCAGGGTAAAAGAATTTGGGGTTACAATAGCGCAGTGGTTAGCGCCTTAGGTTACGGAAGTTCGGGACCCGGGTTCGAATCCCGGCGCCCGTAGTCCCGACTTTTCTTCCATGATCTTAAAACAAGAAAGAAAATGCTGCAGTACCCCAGTAGCGCCATCTACACCAGTGACGGAACCTACCTCGGCCTCTACACTACATCCAGCCAGCAACACCATCCATCACGGATCCACCTCATATTTAACAGTTTATTTTAACAAATATTGATATACATACACTCGTGTGAAACTCACGATTACTGCTAGCGGTTCGTGTTACGCGATTACAAGTATGATGCGCTTTGGTTATTGTCCAAGATCGGCATCGGTTGTGCGAGGTGTGCGCAGCGCGTTCGGTCGATGATTGCACAAGATGCGTCGCGGAGCTCTAGTTGGCTATCTTACTCGGACTGTGTCTAACTACTGACTTTTTGTCACGATGATGCTGAGGAGGAAAACTATGACTGGGTGTGTCTACGGATGTGAGGTCATCGGATTGGTTAGTTTCTGCGTTGGCGGTTGAAGAAGGATGCTAACCGCTCTTGAGAGAAAGTTGTCAGCAAGAAACATCGTGCGTGAGAAAAAGCAGATTTCCCGTATCTTATGGTAGTAGTTCATTTGTTTGGAGAAAAAATCCTTCGCTAAAAATCCTAAGGTTTATAGCGGGTCCTTAGACTAGATGAAAAAAATGTTAAAATGTTAAAGGAATAGTTTGTTCGTTTAGGAGAGACAAATATTATAGTAAACAGAGAATTTTCATCTAGGTCATATTTCAAGATTTGAAGGTCACTGGTATTTTTTTAACATGGAGTTACATATATTTATCATTATGACGTAATAATTGAGTCAGACTAATGCGATCATTTGATGATGCTATACCTTCATGTGATCTTTTTTTTCATTTTCTGTTTTTTTTTTTACGAGGAGGGGAAAATACACTTACGTATCAGCCGAGACTGATGGGTTATATCGTTCGACCAGATATTGCCGGTCTCTATCCACTAGAAACCCCTCCTCTTCTAGTATCGCGCAGGTACTGGTTGACAAACCCTGAAACCACCATGCGGCGGTGGCCTCCTTACTAATTGTAGCTCAGCAAGTTATTTCTAGTTTCTTCTTCTGTTTCTTTTTTTTCCATTTTAACCTTCTTTTCGTGCAATTGTCTGGATTTCATCATTTTTGACAGAATTCTTGAGAATGACCCCAATATTCATATTTTTCAACAAAAATTTCGATGATATTGTTGATTGTCAAGACTTCGCCCACATGGCTTTCTAATGACATCCTTCCATATATCCATTTGGGACAGTTGAAGAGAAAAAGATCTAAGCCAGTAATATCAAGAGAATGTGGCGGTCAAGTATTCGGACTTCCTTTTCCTATCCATCTGTCTATATGAATGAAAATAAATCGATACGGAATGGTGCATCGTCTTAGAAGTACATAAACCGTTGAAATATCGTGGAATATTTTATAGTAATGTTGAAACTATTATTATATTATTAATTTATACTTTGATGGCTGGCATCATGCAAACGTGATCCCTGTCTGCCATCTATTGTTGGCCGTCGTCACGTGAACCTGATTTCAGTCCTTTTTAAATGTGCGGTGGATAGGTCCTGATAGGTTCTGACGAAACACTCATATATTTAATAATATATTTATTATCACACGCTCTATATTTACTACATTTTGCGTAGAACGACTGACTTTCCGTCACGATAAAGCTGCAGAGGAAAACTATGGTGGGGTGTGTCTCAGGACACGAGATCATCGGATTCGTCAAGGAAAGCCTTCGTTCGGAAAGTGAGGAAAATGGACGTTGCTGCTAATTGGTTAATTTCTATGTTGATGGTTAGAGAAGGATGCTAGCCGTCCTTGAGAGAAAGTTGCTAGCGGGAAGCATCGTTCGTGAGAAAAGCAGATTTCCCATATCTTCTCGTAGTAGGTGATAGATTTAGGATCTGTTAGGACAAAGACTATTTGTCTGTTCGAAGAGCCTTAGTTAACTAAATCCTAAGATTTATAGCGGGTCCTTAGGATAGCTGGAAATGTACTGTGGAGATGCGTCGACATCTAGTAATCATCTTGTCCGAAGAATAGGGTCTGTGTGTGGAGAGCCAGAGGACAGAAACCGTTGGAATGTTTACTGTCAAGTGCCGCTACAACTATTCTTTAAGGAGAGCTATACAATTACTCCATACCTCTGTTAGGTAAAAGCGTTCATCCCGTAACCGCGGCTACGTTCAGCGACTGGTTGTCACTTCGAGCCCAAGCTCATTATCACAAATCTCGGACAATTATAATCGGGTTAAATCATAAAGACTAAAGTATTGGGGATTTTCCCAAGAATTCCAAAGGGAAGGCTCCGGTGTCCTTTCATCTCCGACATATATAAAGTAAAATAAAACACATGATCATAGAGTGAGTTCGTACTTTATATCGCGCCATCTTCGTATATATTGCGCATATATATAGCCAAGATATGGTCATGTTAAATAATCGACCATGGATACGTCCAATATTTATGGGTGCTCCGGCTAGTTTCCAAGATGCTGATAAGCTGTATGGACGCGTTCACGTCGTTCCGCAATCTGTAATCGATTTCGAATAGAGAACTATCGCAAAATGCTAGAAAAAGCTTTTAAAGTAAAGTGCTAGTGACAGTGTATACCAGTGAGTGAAAGCCAGCTGGAAAACAGAGCGATTTCCGTAAAGAAACTGCTAGAAGTAGAACTCAACTAAGGGACCTGGCCATCTTGCGATGCGCTTCGGCAGCGTCGCCGCACAAGCCACTATAAAAGCAAGCCTCAGGCCCGAAGCTGCGAAACTTTTCGGGAGAGCTAAAGGATCCCCTGAGCACAGAGGCTCCTGATTGGCCGCTGGTCTCAGGACAATAATAAGGCTTTGTCAAAGAAAATAAAAAAAAAAAAACAAAATATTTCGAAAAATACCCAAAGAATGACTCAAGTATGGCTACCGATACTTCGATAGAAGAATCTTCGATGGATTTTGAGACCACAAAAAAAAAAGGTTAAAGGAAGAAAGAGAAAATGCGAAAGCAACTCGAAATTTGCCGATTCAGAGAAAATATGTAGAAATAAGAAGTTCATGGTAGCTCTCACTTCTTTCGATGATTCCTCAGAATTATAGCAGGAAGAAACGCCACGAAATAAAATGCTGAAACTAAGGATCTGAAAGAAAAGGTAACTCGGTTTCTCGAATGAAGTAAAAAGATAGCATAAGAGAATCGGTATATACAGCAGCGCTTGAAAAAACAGACAGGTGTCGACAAGAAATTCGACAGAATGTCACCGGGACAATCAGAGAACTCACGGAAATACAGAAAGGGACATAAACCAATGTCATACGCAGGAAAATTAAAGCAATGCAGGCACAGACAACATCCAGGCACATGGTGGCAGTCCACCCGACGGAAAGCATAAGGTATTACGTGAAAATTAAAAACGTTAGAAGATTCAAATTAATGTTAAAAGATAGGTTAAGCGTTCCCGAATATGCCCTTAGTTACTATCATTTGTGGTTTTGAATGGTTGTAAATGAGCATCAAAGCTTATAAAGACATTGATGTGTACTTCTACGTATTATTTTTATATTTTTACGAAGAATTGTTCATTTGCCGCGAGTTTGCTACATAGTATTGGATTTTGTAAGCATTTCTGAATAAGAAATGATTTAGGAAAACTGCCGGAATCGTCCTAACTCGAATAGGTTGAGAAAATAGTTATCGACGGCATTTGCGTGGTGTTTCATTGCCGTCCGTTCAATCGTTCAATAAGAAGCCCATTATCTATGTGTTTTTTTTTGTAATAATTGTTTAGTCTTTCTTTAACACACTCTTGGATACTAATTACTAAATTATAAAGAACTTTTATCGCTTACGGAAACAATCATAAAAATGTTTGTGTCTTACTTGTCTTTTGCAATGTATGTCTTTATTATATTGCTGAAGTGTCGAGCAATGCTCAAGTGCAAGCATTGCGGTCATATCCTTTCTTGGATATCGTGTTTCTATTGATAAAATATCTTGATGGAAACGTTCTACATATTCGTCACTCATATCAACTTGGTCCGTTGGACGTGGTTTCGGAAGTGATTTCCCAAAAGTGTGCGAGGTCCATCTGCGGAGTCGTCGTGGAAGCGTAAAAGGTGTTTACGGTTAATTGGGAGGCTGGGCTCCCCACGATGACCCATCCGAATCGCGTTTTCTGCAGACGCAGATCGGGGCCTTTCGCATGATTAAGATTAATTTGATCAACACACAGCGACGCGAGTGTGGATCCCGCGCTCAATAAGACAGTGGTCATGGTTGGCATATGGAATCTTACATCGGCTAATTGGAGATTCCTAGGTATCTGGACTGTTGAGCGATCTATATGTTGATGTAGAGTCAATCTTGATATGACTGGGATAGTTAGGAACGTCAGTGTGCGTTCAGGGCGGTATAGTTTCGTAGTGCGTTGACTAGGTGCGCGTACTCATCGTGGTCGAGCTCTTCCAACTTATCTTGGACACCATGCCTGTCTTCATACGTCGTCGATCTGTTTTTATACGTTCTCAAAGGCCCACGTCATCTTTACCGAATTTTTGATATTTCTCAAGGAAACTCGATATGAATGTGAATTACTTGAGCAGTCTGCATCACTTTTTACGTGAGGAACTAAATTTTGTGCGTTAACCATTATTGCGGCGGCAATTGAACTTGGCGATGCAATTGACGAACTAACCTGATCGTTGCGAGATTGAAGTTGTTGAGACTTGCTACGCTGATGATTGCGTTGCAGTCACGTGGCACTGTGTGATTGTGGGTATCACTAGTGTGTACATTGCGTGCTGTGAAGATTTAGTCCACGTGAATCCGGCACGGAGTACCGTAATGTTCGATTGTTTTCGATGGGAGACGGGTTTACGCTAACCGCGTAACTTCTCGTCTCCATAATCGACACCACGAAGCAGCGGATCCCCTATTTTTAAGATAATAGCGGTGATTGAATGATTATAACGCTGAGTTATGTGTTTAAATATACGCTTTATTTCCAATAGCTTTCGAGAATGCGAATGGTGCGTGTAAAAGTGTTTTCAGCGAAGATTTGTTAGTAATGTCAAAAGGTGTCTTCTGGCCAAAGAATTAGTAGCACGTTAAGGTGTGTTTCGATCGAAGAGATAGTAACAAGATGAGGTGTCTTCAAACCGAAGAGTTAGTAGCAAATGATGGATTGGGATAATCAGGAACGTCAGTATGCGTTGGTATGTGCCGTCCGTGGAGTTGAGAGTGGTCATTGTGTAACGTTTAGAGGTCGTCGATAAGGCGACGAGAGTTCAATTGGAACCAAACATTTCCGTTGCGTGAGTCCGAGTGAGTTTGCAAGTCTTTCCGTTGAAATTCATAATGGAACCAGTGTCCAGCAGTGCTCGACACCAGACTGGTTGGTTTTTTTGTCATTCATAATATTGATATGTGCCGTGACTAATAGGTTGTTGGATAACGGGTTGGCTTGAAATGGTTTCGGTGATTCAGTTTTAATTGGAGTCGTCGATTATCTCAGTAATTGTTTTTTGGTCGTCAAGGATTAGGAGTGCTTGAAAATGGTCGTGCTCGTATTGCACCTTATTCGTATTTCGTTTGAGATTTTCGAGTACATGAAGACGTTGATGGAGGTGTCAGTGATTGCCTGCAGATGGAGGACTTTATGTTCTTCGCCTTCCTCTTCTGTTCTTTCTCTCCACGATCTTTTCTCTGGCCTAGTGATCCTTCATCACAGTTGTGCAGAACCGCGTAAACCGTTGCCAGTATTACGTCATTACCAAGCTTGAGCTCTGTTACGATTTTTCGTTTTATAAAAAGCTGTTGGATCTTGAATCAGCCTACTAATCCAGTTGGTGGAATTGTAGTAGGCCCATTCCATTCTCCAACAAACCTCCGCCTCCTGATTAAACCTACAACGGCCGACCTCAATCGAAGATTCCACTTGCGTCCCCTGGGTGTCATGCCCGTCTACTGCGGCAAGGCTCTGCTTATACGCATATTCCTTCTTCCGCTGCGTGGCCTTAATAGGTATGGGCATACTGCCCGTCACTACGCATAGGGTCGCGTGTGACACAATTCTGTACACTGTAAATGTGCGTATCAACGCGACCCGTTGCGCTCTCTTCAATATCTTTCTGTTCCTCTCAAAGCTCGGAGCAGATGCCCAAGTTGGTGCTCCGTAGAGTACCACCGACTCCAAGACCCCGTAATACAGTCCCTAACGGAGTCGGTGGGTCCATTTACGTTCGTCAGCAGCTGAATTCTACTAAAGTTCTAATGACAAACGCCTCTGCCTTGCGCCACACGTACTTCAGATGAGGAGAATACCTTCTGGTGTTATCAAATAAGACACCCAAATACTTAATCGTACCTTTTGCCATTATTTCTGCTATTCCAATATCAATGTTAAAGATTTTCGGAACGCGCTTCCCCGTCAACAAAATGATCTCTGTCTTTTCTTGGGCCAAGTGTAGGTCCGTGTCCGCACACCATTCCGTGACGACCTTCATAGCTTCCTGAACCCTATCGCATATGTCTTGCATCTCTCTCATGGTGATGATCAGGGCCAAGACGTCGACGAAAGCTACGGCGTCCAAATCTTTCACAGAGTCCACGGCGTGTAGAAGGCCGTCGTATACGATATTCCACAGGATAAATTCCCCGGTCAAAGACGGTGTAGGGTGACTGAAAACCGCAACGAGGAGATGATGTGAATGGTCTTCACAGGCTATGGGCACACCAATTTCTCCGAAATTCTCCGCACCGAATCGGCAAACCGACGGAAGCGCAAAGGCACCGACCGACCGCCACCCGGCTATAGGGGAATGTCAGATTTATCAGGATTGCCCGCGGCGTGATCCTACGCCTTGGGAACACATACCCGCCTCGTGCTCCTCAGGAGATGAGTCCTGTGAAGCGCTTTAATTCCCATGATTGGTGGATGAGACTCTTGCGGTGATAGCGATAACTTTCTTAGAGTCAGTCTGGATTCCCGGTTCATTGACGATATGATCCAAGTACTTCATGTTAACAGGAGGAACTTGTATTTCATGGATACGAATATCCCGTTCTCCACGTCAATTGTTGTTGGGTATTTATGATCGAGGTTAAGCGCTTTTGATCGAGACTCTATTATCTTCCATCTCTTTTTCGGGGCAGTAAATGGCATTTTGCATATTGTGTGTAGCGGTGAGGTCTACTCGATGTATGAATTATTCTCTACCTTAACAGGTAGACAAATTCTGCCTTCGTTATTTTAAGCTTCTTGGGAGACAGTCGGCGAAAAGCGCATATGAGAAGTAATCCACTTGTTTCAATGTGGTAACACGCCCACTTTCGATCTCTCAAAGAAGACCTGCTTAATTGTGCTGTTTCAGGGAATTACTTAAGGATCTCATTGTAACTCAAATCGATTTTCACAGTACAGATTGATACGCGTGGTCCATGTATTAGCCTTTTCGGAGAAGAGAGACCTGTTATGTTGTTCATTATCTTATTGGCTTCCAGATTTATGCTGATGTCAAAATAGTATAAAAACCCCATCCCTATTATTGTTATCAACTCACATCCACCATGTCTCTACGTCAATACGTCAATAAGTGTGAGGCAGAAATGATATCCATTTACAAGAAGCATTGTGATAATATCCAAGTGCTCGCGGTTGAATCGGATGCCTGGTATGCGGATCTGTTGTAGCAGACTGCGGCTGTACCGACTAAACTATTTCACGATATCCTTCCTGATGCTAGACCAGATGAATTTCTCGCGAAAAAATGAGTGAGTACTCGGGTGAGTTAGTCCGTGAACTGAACGTGACTAAAAATGTGTTTTTGAAGAACTTTGAGAATGTAAAACCGAACTCATCCCGAGGAAACGTCGCACGTAATACTCTTCCATTCTTCAGGGACGCGCTAGGGAGCGGATGTGTTTTCGGTTTCGGTTCGTTCCCGCGAAGAGGTTTTGTCTTGGTCTTATATAGACCTTACAGGCTTATTTGTTAAAATATGTTAAAAAATAATGAAATATAAATAATTTTTGGAATTGACACTTATCAATGAGTTAATATGTAATATCACAAGTGGTGATGGGGCTACGTTGTAAAAATTCAAAGTAGAGTGAAGGTTGATTGGAATATTGAAATATCCAAAATTATTAATAATTCCATTAATCAAATCTTCTGAACACGTACTTATTATTCTACGCCTTTTTATATTGCCATTCAATAACTTCATATTGTTGTTTATAAAATCGTTTCACCTTCTAAATCTGATATTTCTATGGTCTCTGTACTGTCTTTATTTATTAGAAGCTTCTTTTTCGTCGAATATAATATTTTCATTACTGCTACTTTCCTCACTTACATTACACTTTCTTTTTATTTGGGGGATTATAAAATTCTTTAAATAATAACTTTGTCGAATAACTGTTAAGGTATGGTGAGGATTTGGAGAGAATAAAAAGTTAAATTTTACTTACATATTAACTAAATTTAGCTCTACACGTCGGTCACTCTCTGAAGGGCTAGAAGACACTCACTCCCCTGTTTTTTTTCTTCTAGTCGCTCTTTTGTCTCAACGGAGACCTAAGCCGTCTTGCGACGCTCACATACACTCCAGGGAGGGGATGCACACATGTGTCTGCTCGCTCTTCGCTCCTTCACTCTCACACGTATAATACAAATGTACTATCTATTTAACAATAACGAGTTGAATGTTGACTGAACGCTAGTGATTCCCTCATTGCAGATTGCCATTTCTTAAACACGTATATACTTACATATGTATTTAAGAAATGACAATATGTAACAATGAAATGTTAGCTTCATCGACTACAGCAATGTGTTTATGTGAGTCACACATTTGAATCTTTTGGTTCTATGAATTGTTTTCGTCGAACGCTTATATGTGGCTGTAGCCCGCCAAGGGTTAGAATATAACCACTCTTCTCAGGGGACACATGCAGTTCTAACCCTCTAATAGTGGCGACCACTGATGTCGCCGTTTTCTCCGTCAGACGGATGACCTTTCCCCAGTCCATTACCAGACCAGCACCACGTGTCATCAGCGAAACAAATTAACGCCATATCCGGGAGCATTGGCGTCCGGAGCATCGCATCGAATGTGAAAAAGTGACCGACCCCTGTGGGACCCCGTGTTGTATGGCCCCCTTCTACACGTCTCCTCTCTCTACACTCCAGCTTAAAATTTTGTCTTTTTTTTATATTTGGCGAAAATCTTCGTAGACACCATGCTGCCTTATATCGGGGGGGGGGGGCGCATAGGCTTGCACAAGGTAGTGTCTCATTCTTACCGACTAGGATCCCACGATAGCCTTCCTAGACGCTTAGCAGGAGTGCCAAGTTTGTTTGGAGGCGCATATTTGGTCTAGTTCGCTAGATCCATGGTCTTCTTCGTATTATCTGTTCTGCTCGCAGAGCCAGGGGCCAGGACTCCGGTTCCCCATCCGCCCTGCGTTCCCTTACGTGACAGATACACGAATCATTCTTTTATTTCTCGTTCTCAGGAGGGCACCCCTCCCCATCCTATGAGTTGCAGGCGCACCGAGCGCTTCACAAAACGGACACTTAGGAATCGAAGTAGGACATCCCCTCGCTCAGTGATCGGAACCGCCGCACCTATAACGTAAATGCCCTCGGTCCGCCGTTGAGGTACATGTCCTCCTCGCATGCAGGGGCATGGAGCAGGGGCACGTGGCACCTGAAGCATTGCAAGGGTCTCTGTCCTGTGGCTTCTACCCTCGCAGTGGACCATCCTAGGGCGATTCTGTCTTCCTGTATCAGCCTCAGTGCTGTTGTCAGCGGATACCTCATCCTTGCTGACCGGAGGCCATTTCTGGAGGTCTCAATATTGCCTACTTGGACCTCCTGAGCGCTGCATCCTTCTGCCAAAGCTAGGGCCTTCGGATCTCTTCCTTAGTGATCGAAACGTCAATTGTGATCGCCCTAAGCTCCATTGACCTAAAGAGTGCAGGTGCTCTTACGATATCGAAGTCCAGGAATTGGGTTAGCTGTGGGACGGACGCAAATGCCTTCTCCCTCCCCTTGTCACCGGGACTTCTAGAATAACGCCCCCGGTTATTATCCTTCTCATTTTTAGTGCGTTAATGCCAGCCTCGGCAAGGGCGATCTTATCCCTAGCTATAGCCAGCATCACTGCATAGGTTTTATTCGCCTCTTCTCTGATCGTCAGTGTCACTGCTGACGTTTGTAGGAGGCAGGGAAGTATCAGTTTTTCGTCTTTCCGCCGTTGCGCCCTTCTCTCTTCTGTCTCGGAACCAAGCCTTCACTCCGAAGCTGTCCACAGATTTAGCAGTCTTCTTCAGAGTGCGTTTCTCCTCCGGCTGCCGTGCTGCAGTTGGTGGAGTCGTGACTGCAGCCTTTCTCCCCTCCATGATTTCCCTGTTTTTCCTTTTCTTTCTATCTGTCCTTTTATTTACAACGATCTGCTATTCCACGACAACTGCTTCTTTGTTGGCTGGTAGATCTTTGGGGACTTGGGCGGCTCTACCTTCAGTTGCTATTCCACTTTTTAACTTTAACTTGGGCAGAGGAATCCACTACCTTCTCCCTCCTCCTGAGTATCCTTTGATGGCGCTCTTCTGTCGCCTTCATGATCGAAGGGTCCAGCTCCTCGAGTTTCCTTTCTCGTGCCGCGAGACGCGAAGTCTCACCGCCGTTGTTCACCAAATGGCGGGACAGTGTGGTACCGGAGGCGGTGGTACCACATCTCAGACATTCCTGGGTGACATTCCTTCTGGTGATCTCCATCCGAAGGGCTCCATCCTCATTCTCCGCCTCCAGCACCGCCACTTGACCGTCCATTATCGTACCAGCTCCAGTCCCGCAGGTTGGAATTGTTCTTCTTGCTCCTGACACTGACGAAGGAAAAACAAAGTTGTTTGAAGAGATATGATAATATTTACAACACTATATTATTAATTGCAAGTGGCCGTAATTAAATGAAGGAAACGTAATTAAATTATAATTTAGATTTAAATATACTGAAAACAACAAACTCGACGTCATTTACCTACAAAATGCACACTATGGCACTCTTTCCATGTATGAGACCCGTATAGCTTGGAAAGCAATGGAAAAAATCCGTAGCAACTAAACCTATGAAGGAAGAAGTATTACAATCGAAAAGAGTTGTAAGCTTATGTATTCATATTGAACGAGAATTTGAATTTTTAAAGCCATATGCCGTAATAAACGATATATTATATACCTATATACTGGTAGCGTAATTTGTATTGCTTGTGCTGTAATGAATTGACAACTAGTAACTATAAAAACTAACTGCATAATTATTTTTTCATACATATACATATACAATTACATTATTTAATCATTTTTTTAAACGCCTTTTAATGAGACGTAATGGATTGCCAGTATTTCGTTTCCTTTGGTATATATTTGAAGTTCGTAGATATTTTTCAAATATTTGTAAGTTTTATCAGTTGTAAATGAAATGTCCCGAAATGTAACTTTTTGCCTGATACGTATTTATACAAAACATACGAGTTCCAAATACTTATATCTAATAAATGAAAAACGAACTTTTTATATCATTTATAACTTTTTCTTATGCACTCAATGGTTCTAATAACCATATCAGTATTATAGACAGCACCCGTAAAACGATTATAATCTTGAATACATTTCGATCTTTTTTGTCTGCAATTTTTTTCGGTAATGAAACTTATCTGTATCTACTATATCAGCGTATTGTAAACTGGTTAACATCCAAATTTTTCTTTTGTCCTGGCGTTTTGTACATAGTAGAGATTCAGTCAATCGAAATGGTATTTCTCCTTTTTGAAATTTGTTTGGAAAAATTGGAATATATTTGCGGTTTCTTTTACGGTACCATAAGCATTTATCTGGTTCAAGTGTTAGGGTGGTAAAAAAAATTTGACTTGTACCAGTTATCGATATATAAACTGTAAATTTTCCCTAGATAATTAAATCATTAGAGTCATGGCTATATTACTGGATTTATCCAAATCTTTTTGAAATACAGAAATTTGTGTTTGCGAACTTGAATATACAAACATGTTTAAAATATACTCCGTTTTACAGTCGCAAACAACGAAGGACTTTATGTCAAATTGATTGCGTTTAGATAGAATAAATCGCTTGAACGATAAGCGACCTTTGAACAATAATACTTTCGCCGATACAAATATTCTGAAAAGGATAGAAATTTTGTTTTAAAAACAATCGAAATCTATCATTTAGTTCACGAATTTTGAACAATTTATCTTCGCAGTTTGATACTTCGGGATTGCTAAAATGTAGGCATTACATTAAGTTCAAAAATCTGTCTCGAGGCATAATATCACGAAAAATGTCAGTTTTTATAAATTTGTAGTTCGACCTCTATTCAGAATAAGAAAGTTCCTTTACGCGTGACATTAACAACACGGCACCCAAAAAACAATACATTTCTTCTATGTTAGTATTATATCATGAATTTATTCGCGAATTACTTTTCTAGTGACGCTTTCTTTTTACAAAATTGTAATAGTTATTTGTTTCTTCTCCAATGAAATTTACTAAAAATGCTGGAAAAAAATAATTGGAAATAGTCTAAAGGTGTCGACAAGTTTTACAAGGTTGCTTTGCATCCAGAATCTTTTCCATCAAAATTGTATGCTTTCAGACTTATATATTGGTCCGACCAACAGATGTCCACAAATGGAATTGAAAATACGTTGCCATTTATGTTTTGGTAACATGTTTGCGATTGTGAAACATCTTGGTCTCCATTTCCTGATTCTGAGTCAGAACTCAATAAGCGCAAAACGCTTTTTGTTTTTTGATCAATGAAATTCTCTCCTTCAAACGAGGATAATGTTTTATTAGGGAACTCCATTTCTTCCTCTTCACTACTAGTTATCTGTACACGTTTTCTTTTCTTCTGGCCAAATTTTTAAGGGTGTACTATATTATTTAGAAAAATAACGAATGAATAGAATTAAAGAATTAATCAAATTGAATTTAATAAACATTTACATATGAAGTAAAGAAACAAGTTTCTACGAGTCAATACACAATGCGATTATACGAGAGTGCACGTACGAAAGCAGTGGAATTGAACTGATCAATATGAAGACAATTGACTGAACATTATTGAAACAATTGCCGATATTCATTTGCTATGTTACTTAGAACGATAAATTCCATATTGAATGAATTGGTAAAACGGTAAAGTTGTTACAGTAAGACAAATGTGGAGGGCGCATATTTATGCTTTTCCTATATATTCAGAGACTCATGAGAGCGTATATATACACTTTTCGTATGTATTGATAGACTTGTGATGGCATATATCCGTTTGAATGTGAAGCGGCGCGATCGCGCTTCTTCTATCCTGTGTCCAAAATACAAGCGCTCTAGGTTGTGAAGCCGACAATAACAACATACTCAGTTTTTGCCGATGCATATTCCACCGTTCGTGGAGAGACGCGATCGCGAAGGAGACGCGACAACGGGAGTAGTAAATTCCCGTTACGATTGGATTATCGACGCCACGAACTGATCGATCTTATTATCTTTTACTTCTTTCTTATTATCGGTTGGGATAATAGGGGCGGTTCAAATTAGCATAACACTGAGGTTAACAGGTTATAATATATATTTTATTCTATTCCAACAACTGGTTTCACGGTGAGTATAAACGACCGGAGATACTCGTGGGTTAGGTTACGATGTCAACCCCCTCGTCGAGGGGGCCGAGCGGCATGGTTGCGTGGCGTTGGCCGTGTCCTTGGACATGGTCAACGCCTTCAACAGCATCCCCTAGGACAGGATACGCCGGGCCCCCGAGTTTCATCGGGTGCCCGCGTACCTGCAGGGTGTGGTCCGAGCGTTTCTCCGGGACCGTAGTATCGTCTATACCGTCCGGGGCGGAAGGATGATGGGAAGGGCGGTGTACCGCGGGGTCCCACAGGGATCGGTGTTGGGTCCGTTGCTGTCGGACATTGCGTGCGACGTGATACTTCGGGCGCCGATGCCTCCGGAGCCGGCACTAACGTGCTACGACGACGATACGTTGGTGCTGGTCTGGGGCTCGACGTGGGGCAGGACCGTCCGTCTGGCGGAGCTGGCAGTGGCCTGCGCGGTCGCCGCGATCAAGGGATTGGAGCTGGAGGTGTCCCCTGAGAAGCCCGAGGCAATGTGGTTTTGCCGTAGGGTCGATCACGGGACGCCTTCAGCGGGTTATCGCCTGAGGTTGGAGGGGGCTGAGATCGGAGTCGGAGTCAGCATGAAGTATCTGGGTCTGTCCCTCGACAGCCCTCGACTGGACCTTCGTCGCTCACTTCGAGCGCCTGGCACCGTCTGTCGAGGCGACGGCGAACACCTTAGGACGTTTGCTGCCTCGGCTGGGCGGGCCCGGCGTCAGAGTGGGCCGGCTGCACGCCGGTGTGGTGCGATCGAAGCTCCTCTATGGAGCTCCGATCTAGACGGAAGACCTGATGGCCAACAGTCGCAGGAGGTTGCACAGGACGGTGGCCATTAGGAAATAGGATCGGACCTCTCGCCACCGGCGGTCGTCAATGCGATGCTGGCGTGCGAGAGAGGCAAGCCGTCGCCTCCTTCTGCGAACAGGTTATGTTCCGGAAGGAAGTGGCGGAACGGATGAGGGAACGGGACTTCCATCCGGAGAAGATCTGCGGGCGAGGACGCGGCAGAGGCCGTGAACGCGCTTCGGTGAGGCCCGGTAGGGTCTAAACTTAGGCGCTGACAATCTCAGCGCCCAGAGGCCGCCAAGCAGCCCGGTTGGGGATCCGGGCGGACTTGCACGGCGGTCCCACCGACGGGCAGCGGTGTGACATGACTGCACACCACTCTACCAGCGAATGGATGGATCATCGCGCGCGCGGGGGAGGCTCAGTGTTTGTTGTTTACCTGCAGTTCCTGGGCCACCCCCGATCACAACAGGGAAGGTCATCGTGGAGGTTTTCATCCGCTGGAGTCCGTCACTACCACGCCGGTTCTCTCTCTCGCAGAAGGGGCGCGGCGTCCGTGCGGATTTCCTCCACGTAAAAAAAAGAAAAAGAAAAAAAGGTTACGATGTCGAACTGTAATGTCGTTTATAATTACGTTAGAAGTGTTCGACATGCATAGGTATTTGTAACTTTCGATTTAGCGACTGAGTTTTGACTGACTGTCGGCTGTCGTGTCATTACGGAGGAAAGCTCGCTATGGGTGTGTTTTAAGTACGAAGAAAGCAGATTCGTTGATCATATCGGTTGCATACCTTCAGACACAGTTCACATGGACATAGCGGGCAAGTTTTAAGCGGTAAAAGTGACTCGAAGGAGTATGTCACTGTTTTAGTCGATGCTTTCACTAAATTCGTATACCTACATCATACTCGTAAAATAGATTCTCTTAATGCCATTAAAGCGCTTAAGTCCGCTATATTTTTATTCAGCAGTCCTTGCCAGATAATAGCGGATCAAGGAAGATGTTTTACGGGTGAAGAATTCCAAGATTTCTGTCAGGGAAAGCATATCAAACTCCACTTAGTAGCAACCGGTGCTAATGGGGCCAATGGACAGGTGGAGAGTATTATAGGTACGTTGAAAGATATGTTTGCAGCCGCGGAAGCGACCGGGCGGTCATGGCAAGACGCGATTGGCGAAATACAATTGGCTTTGAATTGGCACCACCAACAGTGTGACTAAATCGATTCCGTTAGAATTACTAATCGGTAAAACAGCAAGACCCTACAGTTTATTGCTACCCGATGATATCGAAGAAAAAGGTAGATATCTCCGATGCAAGACAGAAGGCAGTAAAAAAATGAAGAAATTAGCGCTAAACACGATAAAGATAGATTTGACTAAACTAAAACCAAAATGGTTACATTTAATCTCGGTGATCTTGTACTACGCAAGAATGAGGGCAGATACCAAACTAAATTAGATCGGAAATTTAGGGGTCCATTTGTAATAGCAGAGATTCTGGAAGGAGATAGGTATACTTTAAAAACAAACAGATGGTAAAGGATCATATAAACACAGTCATGATAGAAAGAGCAAAATGCCAGATAGTTGCATTCCTGCTGAGTTGGATGTCTGCAGTGATGGCAAAAGCAGTGATAATGACGATATGAGTACCCCGATCTCAGCAGATCATTAGGACTACGACCATAACATTGGCGATAATGTAACAACCCCAGTGCGGTGTTCGGCAAGCCCAGTGTGGCGTTCAGCATTTTACAACAAGCCCAGTGTGGCGTTTGATAAGCCCATTGTGGCGTTTGATAAGCCCATTGTGGCGTTTGATAAGCCCAGTGTGGCGTTCATCGTTTCCACGATACGCGCAGTGTGGTCGTGCGATCTAGAAAACGAGATTCATTCGGGTACGAAAACAAAAATGATCCATTATGTCATTCATTATGACATCCGATCTGACTGGTAAGCCACAGGATACAATTAGCACTTTATGAATACTAATCATAATGCTACTGATTTTTGTTTTCTTTTATTTTGTTATTAAACATCTGCCCATATTTTTTGTTGTTGAACTGGACCCTTGGCTTATTTGGACATTCAGATAAACTGTAAACAAAGTCAGTTGTATCAAGTCTAATTTTGGGAAAACCCAACACTTTAGGTACACCCGAGGACGTGTGGTAGTCAGGATGACCGTGCCGGAGATGAAAGGACACCGGAGCCTTCCCTTTGGAATTTTGGGGAAATCCCCTAATACTTTAGCCTAGATTCTACCATAACCGTAACTAAATAATTGTCAACGATTCAATCCGAATGTACTTTTGAAGATTTGTATAATGAGCTTGGGCTCGAGGTGACAACCAGTCGCCGAACGTGTCCGCGGTCACGAGATAAGCGTTTTGTCTAACAAAGGGATGGAGTAATTGTATAGCTCCCCTTAAAAGAAATAATTATAGCGACATTCGACAGTAAACATTCCAACGGTTTCTGTCCCGTGGCTCGCTGCGCGCGGACCCTACACTTCGGGTCGGATGATTTCCAGATGTCCATGCGTCTCCACAGTACATGTTCGGCTAGCCTGATGACCCGCTATAATAAATCTTAGGATTTAGTTAACTAAAGCCCTTCCGGCGGACGAGCAGCGTTTGTCCTAGCTGCGGGAAGATACGGGAAGTTTTCCTTTCTCAGGAACGACGCTTCCCGCTAACAACTTTTTCTCGAAGGTGGCCAGCATCCTTTTCTAACCACCAACATAGAAGTTAGCCAGTTAGCGGCAACATTCGTTTCCCTCACTTTCCAAACGAAGGCTTTTCTCGACGAATCCGATGATTTCGTGTCCTTAGACACACCCCACTATAGTTTTCCTCAGCAGCATCATTGTGACGGAAAGGACATTCTCTCTTGCACTATCTGATCAACGAGTTACTTAGCATCTTGGCAATCGAGTTCATACTTCACGCTTTGGCAAAGAGTTCGACTTAGACTTCGGAATAAAGTACACTTGTTATCCCGTTGATCGCGGATTCGTTATCGAACCTAAGACCATTGTCGTTAGTGTCTAATCACCGTGGGTACTTATCAATGCCGTAATATCCATACTTGTATCAACGGACATTATCCCTATCGCAACATTGATGGCTAACTCAAGTGAAGACTCGTTACACGCCCCTACCCTTAATCCTAACGCGAATCCGACATATATATATATATATAGCGTAAACATCTTGTCTACAATTGTTGTTGGAATAAAGACTACATTATAGCATGTTACCTCTACTTTATAATTAATCACAGCTACTTCTATTTTCTTAAACGAAATAGGGGATCGATCAGTTTCGTGGCGTCGATTGTAAAATCGTAACGGGAATTTACGACTCCCGTTGACGCGCTTCCTCGAGATTGCATCTCTCCACGAACGGTCGAAACACATCTGATATAATTTCTGAAATAGGTCATGAATAGTTACAAGAAAAAGAAAAGAACAACTCAACATTAAGGGGGAAAATTGTACGGATTAGAAAAACTACCAGGACGCAATTTGAGGCGTTGCATTGTTTGTAGGACGAGAAACAGTGCTACTAGAAGGTCTAACTTCAGATTAATCAAAGAATAAAATAATAGCTATTGTGATCCTACCTCTAAATACAGAAATGACAACACCGTTATATAGGTATTTTTTGAAAATAAAAATTTAGCTAAAGCAGTATTTATAAAGAAATTATCATCATGTAAATGATGTCCTTTATTTAGATAATCAGCATCTTGCAATAAGTTTCCTATGACATCGTAACCAAGCCCATTTTGCGAAATCTTTGATTTTTTACTTCGATGACAGTAAAATGATATGCAATATTCTGACATTGCATCACAAAACATTCAGAACTTTATGCTGCACTTGTGATGTTTCTTGTTTGATAAATAATTCCGTGATACTTGAGTGACGAAGCGTTCCTTCTAAAGATTCATCAATGGACAAAATTTTGTGTGGGATATAATATATTTGAAACACTTGATAGGAGTGCTCAACAATCCAATTGAATTTGGCACATGTGTCATACTTTTTAATGTCCCAGTTGGAAACTTTTTATTATCATTTAAATGGAAACATTTTAAAAAATTTTGGAATCTGTTCCTTGGGAACATCTGTTTAAACCAAGCTACAGCTCTTGAATTTTCAGCCCAATATGAATATATTGTTGGCTATTTTGTTATCTCCATTTCCAACAAAACGGCTACAAATGCCTTCATTTCCAGGATAGCGAGTGGATACAAATTTACCACTCTAGACTTATCATTTACTATAGATGTTCATAACAATTCTTCGGCATATCTGTTTGTTTTCTTAGCCATCGTTGTCCAAAAAGAATTAGTAAAAAGAAGGATTAAAATATTCGATCAGTTTGGCATTATCAGGTAAAAAGTGTTGCAGTCCCGATTTTTCTACGAATTGAGATGAATTGCCTTGGTCATTATATTCTTCTTCCATAATCCTAATATATTTTAAAACGTTGCCGGTATTATTGTTATTAATGTCAGCATCAGAATCGTCGACGACATTTATTTTTCTTCTTTTAAACATGATAACATTACTATCATCGCTGTCGTAATTCGGATTCTCTATTATGCCATTTGTCTTACCGTTTACAAGTTATTGAATTGCTAAAGAGCATAAAATAAAAATAAAATAAAGTTAAAGTGAAGATTACATATAAGTTAACGAAAATATTACTGCACAACTTCCCTCTTCATCCTTTAACCTACAACGTCGAGTTAGACTAGTGGTACGTCCTTCGGGCTACCTGCAACGAAGCCTTTTTTCCTTGGCCGCATTCTGATGTACAGATATATTTTCTAGAAAAATATTAGAAAGATACCCTTAAAAATCTTGTTCAATGATCAATTCGTAGTAATTATTTATCAAACATCTTGCAATGTGACATTAATTCTATCTTGCACAACTGTGAACGCACAGACAGACCGTGAAATAGTTGCCGATTGTAGGGCAGGGGGTTAAGATCGGACGTGCCGAATACACTCGTTCCCTCGAGTACGTCCGGAGGAGACGCTTTGGCCCCAGCCCCCGGCGGGCATCCGCGATCTCTTGTATGCCGGCTGTTTACACGCCGGTAACCCTGGCAACCAACGACATGTTGAAGTCCGCGACGGACACCGCGTTATTCCCAGCGGCCGCGTCACAAACACGAATACGACTGAGAGCCTGGTTGTCCAATCCACAAGGCCACGATTGTCCGATGACGACACAGCGGGGCCCGCTTGACCACCCGCAACTGCGCCGACACTGGGGTAACATCGACAGAAACACTTGTGAATGGGATGCGGAAGTCACAGAGAATAAGAAAGATCACGGAAGCACAGAAGGAGATAAACAAACCAACATTATACACGGGCAAATTTAGACAAAGCAAGAGAGACTCGATTAACTAAATCTAACAGGCACAGATGACACTCAGACATGCAGTGGCAGCCTGTCCTACGGAAAGCAGCAAAATTTGCAAGCAACGAAAGAACTAAACGAGCACTCGTCTCCTCTGTAGGTATGGTAAACTAGAACGTTCCTCATTGAAACCTACAACACGCAAGACCTGGAACACGTTCCGAAAAGAAAAATTTCAACGACGCGAGAGCCTTAGCGAGATTCCATCAAAGACGAGCCACAGAATGTACATCTACGGAATACAAATCAATGTTACGGAAAAAGAACTCTTGACAGTCATTTGGTCAGAACTGTGAGGAGATCCATCAAAATTCAATTAAAGTAAGTTCCCTAATGAATTTAAACTTCTTTTCAGAACATATCCAAATGATAAGATAACAGTAAACTGAATAGTACATGTCAGCCCGGAATTCAGGAAAATTTTCAACGACAGCGGACGCCTATACATAGGATGGTATGCATGTTCAATAAAGGACTATACAGTAGTGAACAGATGCTTCAAGTGCTAAGATTTAGAGAAGATGTCGGAATCGAAGTACTACAAAACAATAATAGACACGTAAAGCCACTATCCACAAGGAGACACATCCAAAAGCTGTCCAAAAATAAAAGATTCACCGAAATGTGCAAATTGCAAGAAAGCGCGTAAACCACATACACACTTATTCAGGTCAAGCGAATGTCCAGCCGACGGATCAGATAACAGCGATTATATTACCCTGAATACGGACAGATCTAAAATGTCGACTGCAACTAGACCAGTGAGGAACTAAGTTAAGAAGGCCCTGCATTGCGACAGCAGGATGATAACGAAAAGTAGGGCCGAATATTTGTCCTCGTTGGAAGTGGAAGGTACTTTTATCCTCAGACCAAATGACATTCGAGATTTAATTAAGATCCTTGTGATGGTCTTATAAATACCAATATGATGAGAGAGAATCTGGAAGATGCAGCCAAGAAGGTTCCAGCCATGGACAAACAGAACAGCGACAGTGTTAAGCATTTAAGGAATGTAAAAGTCTGGTTGAATAAATTCGGTGAAAGGGATAGAATATACAGGGGTATGGGGAGCGGCCAAGCAATAAGACAACGGTTGTTATACGCATATCCCTTCAAATGTAGGGAAATCGAAAAGCAAAAGCGAGGGAAGGATATCGTATGTCGGCACCCAAACCGACAGTGGAATGACCTCTGCGAGCAAGGGACCGAATAAGAAGGTAATCTCGCCTACTGAATGTGGACAAATACATCCTCGTGAACGCGTCACGAGAAACGGGCCTACTTACGTCGCAGCCTGTGCACCGAAAGTGGGTGGAAAAGTCAGAGCATCCGAAAGCAACGACTCCGAAACGACAATCAGAAGAAGAAAGGAGGAGCTGGTTAGCGCCCGAGAGATGGGCCGTGAGAAGAAGGAACATGACACCAGTGGGGGGTTGGATTATACAAGAGTACAGGTGCAGAAAGAAAATTGAGACGGAAACGATGGCCACCGCAAACATGTCTTCCTATCCTGGTAAAGATAACGGGTAATAAAGATTGAATCTCTACTTATAAAGAAATTGTTAGAGCAAGAGAGACGATTTTCAATTTGAATGCAAAAGTAAGACCAGGTGTACTCTCCTGTGAAACATGATCGACACCGGCGTGTTCCACAAATAAAAAGAAATAAAAGACTTCGCAGCGATAGCTCTTACGGCTGATCTGACATTCGTGCTTAGCGCAAAAAGAAAAAAAAACACAAGGAAATAGAAGCCAGACGAAAGGGAGGCAATGGTAGTAGTCATAAACTGGTGTTTATGATCTAACAGGTCTCCAGTTGGCGCAGGAAAAAACCGAAGTGATTCTCTTGACAGGAAGGCACATCGCTAAATAAATAAGGATAACTGTCGGAACCACTATAATAGAAATTAATAAGTCTATTAAGTACTTTGGAGTGGATATTGACAATTGTACATGGCACAGCTGCGCGGGAAGACATAGAAAACCCGTACAACACGTGATCAAGAACAGGGAGGGCGAGATATACTTCCATAGATGTAACAAAGAAACTGAAGAAACTGAAGGAAAGAGTGGCTCAATTATAGAACGAAGAACCGGACTAGAAATTTAATTCAGGATGCACGCCTGTTTAAGAAAAACAGCAGAGCATTCCATTTCCTATTATTACACGTTCCAGATCCTACCCGGACATGGTATATTCAATACGTACCGCAAGAAAATCCCAAGTGAGCTGAGAGAGAGGTTGAAGACAAGTGCTTTTCAAGTAGGAAGTTTGTCCAAATTTAAAAATTTTGCAAAAGTCACTTCTAATAGCGGTCGATGTTTCTAGGTGCTGTACTTTCCTCTCTCGGTAGCATTTTTTCATTTTCTGTTCTCTTTCGTTCTTCTCTTCTCTCCTCCTTCTACTTTTTTCCTTATATTCCTTTTCTCTCATGTCTATCTCTCCTTTTCTTTCTTCTTTCTCTCTCAACCCAAATTGGCCGAACTGAGGGTTCGTAACTCCCTCCGGGCTATACTTAACCCCAGTGGTTCCAACTTTAGTCATTGGTGGGACTACCGGTATGGATGTACGCCCACGTCGCTGCCGGTTGGATCCTGCTAACCGAGCTCAACAGTTCCGGATGGGACTTATGTAGGCGAGGGCATCAAGGCAACGGGCATCGGTCAAAGCCGATGGTTCGGTTCCGGGACTTACCACGACGGTCTCACCCTTGGCTCCGGGATCGTGGGTGCGCTACTACCCAAGGACACGTAGGAGAGTGTAACCGTGCTTAAACGCCTTACACTCCCGGCGACTTACCCTGCGATCTACATAGGGGACTCACGTAAGCGGGTAAGTGTCCCGACGGCCGCCCTCCTCCCTGGCTTCGGGAACGTGGGTTTGCCAGCCCCCATAGACTCACCCAAGCGGGCGTACAGTGAGATTAAAAAGGCCACGCACACCTGGCGGTCCTCCCTGCGGCACCCCCGAAGATACAGAGAATATAGAGAAAATACGATTAGGGCATACGGGTCGAAGACTGAGGATGTTTATAGGGTCATTAAAGCAAAGCGCCATCAAAGTCAAGGTGCTGTAGCAAGTCCTGAAAAAGGTAAATAACCTACAGGGCCTTGTTACTGAATCGCTGATACACAGCAGGAATCTTAAAGGCCAAATAGAGGCATTAAGAGCAGAGGCCAGTAATTGGCGCTATCTCAAATGTACAATGGGAAGAGAACCTGCGCAGTCAGGCAAGGGAAACCTGCAACGTGCGTGGAACGCATAAGCCTCTAGTCCAAGTCTGCGTCCCTGTCTAACTTGAAACAGAACACGCCGAACGTCGCAGTTGTTCCCAGTAACTAAAAAGGTTTTTAAAAGCAGTGAGAAACCCGAAGAAACTACTCTCCGCCTTGTGTCTGCACAAAAAGAGAAAATGCATGTGAAGAATGGTCAACGCATCCAGGACAACAGCGTCATTATCGAAACGTCACAATGCCGCAGAATGGATAATGGGATCCCTGATCCCATACACGGTTCCACACGAGGAATCCACGGATGATAGTCTTCAGCCTTTCCAGAGCCGATAAGGACGAGAACACCATGGAAGCGGACCTGCAACGGAATTTGGAAGGAATCGAGAGACCGAAAATGAGATAGCAAGCAAAACTTATATTCAAATCCGGAGCGAAGGAAAAATATAGCTGCCACTAGGCACTCGAGATGTCGAAGGAAGTCCGGAACCTACTAATGAGGAAACCTCCCCTCTCAACCACTTTATTGTTTTTTGCCTGTATACATGTTTTGCAATCCTTATATATTTCACTTATTATGTCACTTATTGGGGTCGGAATACCTTTCCTTGCCAGAACTGGTTTTATTGCCGAATGGGGTACCGTGTCAGAGGCCTTTGAAATATCCACTATTGTGAATACCCCGCCCTTATTCCTTTTGCTATGATCTGTAGCGGCACATGAGTAGAGGACAATTTAAATTATGTTGTTGTTTTGCCTCGGAGTATCAAGATCGTTAGGATACATGTAATGTAAGAATAAATAAACTCCGGGCAAAACAATGTCGCCGCTACGTCCAACCGTCGAACATAGACAAATTTGAATTTTCCGGCTCTCCCCTGACCAGTATAAATAAGCGAACGCAACCGGAAAGAATTCAATGTATACCGAGTATTTTCCGAGTTATCAGCGAGTGATTATACCCTGTCTTAGCGAATTTGTTAGTCCGACCGTCTTGACGACATTACTAGTATTTATTAATTTATTTATTATTTTACCATTCCTCTACGCATAGTCCTCTACAAATCTAAGGCTGCATTGAATAATTCTATATTAATTTTACATCCATTTTCTTTCTGTCTTAAATTTTACACGATATCCCTCCTAAGCCTACCGTCGAAGATGGAAGAAAAAATTTGGCCGAAAATGGGGCCTAATTTTATTTTGACAAACAGATTTCTCGCTCTAAAAATACCGAAAGCAATGCAAGGAAGAGTCTTTTCGAAACATTCTGCCAGTCACTATCTGGCATTCTTTCTTGCATTGCAATTTCAATTATTTAATTTATTCTTATTTTATTATTTATATTTCTTGAGTTTATTTCTTTTTTTTCACTTTATGGTTATTTTGCATTAAAATTTAGTACTAAATTTAAGTTTCTAGAATAAATATCAATGATATTTATTATCAGTGATAGTATTAAGTCACAGTGTTAGAGTATAATGACAGTTCTATGCGATCCGTTTACGTTATAATAGCCTTTTTAATCTTTTTGTGATTTGTTTGTCGTCGCTTTTAGTTTTAGTTTTTTAGTATTTTGTAGTTTTTCAATTACAATTCCGCTGTTGTTTCATTATGAAATGTATATCAATAGCATAAGCAGGGGCAGACGATTCGCAGTGAGGTACGAAATATAATCCGTCGTGTATCTAGAAAATGTGAAGAAGAAGCGAAAAAGATTAAAAACTTTGGAAAATTTGTGTAGCGGAGAGGGCGAATTATTGACATCGCCAGATGATGACAAATAATGAACATTGTACAGTAAATATACAGAAAGCCAGTGGCAGAATTTTTGTAACTATGCGGGGAAATTAGAAATGAAATACTGGTGAAGGATGGCTTGACAGAAATAATTATAGATGATCTACAATTCTACTCTGTTCAACAAGAAGACAACAGAGAATAAGATTTGTGGTAACTGCTTATATATGCACATAATACAAATAATACAGAAAATAATTTATACAAATAATACAACAAATAATACATGCAAATAATACAATACATATAACACTATTATTCAGAATTTGATTCCGCACTATATTCTATGCTGCTATACCTATCATTTATATTAATAATGAAAAGTTCGATCATCCCCTGACTTACGTTATTTAAATTCCGAAAATGTTACTCAACTTTATTGATAACGTGTTCCACACAATGTTCTTAATTTTCTACGGTAATTATGCTCAGGGATTCGAAGAACAATGATTTAACTTCTGATATTTTGAATGTCACATTCTTTCTTGCATCGCAATTCTTTATTTGCGCCCATATCATTTCTATCGGATTTAATCCACAGTGACACGGTGGAAGCCGAAGTACAATACAAACGTCTGGTTGTGTCCGTGCTGGTAATTTCTGGAGTGTTGGTACTAACGGCGGGAACGCCACAAGACTTTTTAAAAATGTGAAGATTAAAGATCCCTTCTTTTTAATAAAATAAGCTACAATATATGTTTAAAAAACTATTGCATATAAAAAGAAAATAGAAAACAGTAATGGAAAAATTATGTATTTACACAATTATTTTATTAAATTCGAATAATATATCCTAATGTAAAATAACATATAACGTGACATAATACAATTTATTTTATTTATCACATTTTCTTATAAATATCCTTATTAACTACTTAGATACCTTGTAGAAACATGTTTTGGAATAAGAACATACAAGTACTTTATAAAGATTTAATAGTCAAGTGAAAAAAAACTGTGTGATGTTCTGATTTTTACTATTATCATTACCTAATTACAATAATTTTCTTCATTTGTTGGTTTTCATTACGCATGCGTGTTTTTCATTTTCTGTGCTTTGTATCTTTTATTTTGTATATATTTACATTTATATTATATTTATATATTATATTATATTGTATATATTTATATTATTATGTAAATTATATTGCATTGTATTTTACAGTACTCAGTTTTGTCATTTGTTTCATGCTTGCACTTTACGATATGAAACTTTTTATTACGTAAATTATTGTTTTATAGAAACTTTATATTTTGAACATTACATATATGAAATTTAAATATTTTGATATATACCTACTTAAAATGTATTTTAATACCCGCGTTAAAGAACAATGGTTTAAATATTTACATGGAACGGTATTTAATATATATATTAAGCTTAATTATATCAATATACACATGAAATATTCTTTAATACGTATATTAGACATAGTAATCCCAATATATACATAGAACGGTTTTTACTACATGCATAAAAATTAATGATTTAAATATATATACTTGCAATGCTATTTTTTAACACTAAACTTACCGACACTTCGTGTATACCTATTTCTACCGTGAGCGGTCAAAATGACCGCCGATTAAAGAAGTAATAGTTTTTATGATTTAACTTAAATAATGCTCGATTTATAACTAAATGTATATAAAATGATGAACTTTCATAAAATTTCGTCCAAATTTACGTTTCTTTAATTGCAATTATAGACAAATAGAATTACACTTTTATTTATACAGAGATATATCATATTCAACTTCGCTGCCTTTTTAATAAATTATCTTATCAAATGTACATTTGCCGCATAAATATTTCCCGAATCTTAAACAAATTTTCGTAATTTTGTAATCTTTACAATTTTTTACTTGACAAGATTTTTGTTATAATGAATGCGAACTTGTTAATAATTTTATTGCATGGTCTTTTCCCGCAATTCTTTATAAAAAAGTAATGTATGCACCAGATTTATGACAATTTTGTGAATTCTCTATAAATTGGCCTCATACTATAGATATCATTGCAAATTTATTGGTTCGTAAACGTTGGCTTCTTTCGCTCTTCTTATCAAATCGTATAAACCTCATAATTTCAGCAAAGTCACTCCTGCTCATTGTTTTTGAAAAAATGCAGGTCTCCAAATATTATTCCACAAATATGAGACATATAAATTCTTTGCCTGATATGCACCGCGGGCATATAGCAGAACAATAAATGCATCTAGTTTTGTTGCATTAGCTCCCTCTTAGTCCCCAATACTCTAAATGCTTCTTCTCCCATACATTTTATTATATGATCTCTTATACGATGATCAATGATAAGATAAAATGCCGTCTTTACTTGTCCTTTCATTATATGCCGTTTAGCATATCCCTAAAAATATTAAGAACTAATGTCCTGCCAAGTTTGGGACTTGCATCTATTTCTCTCCAAATTGTCTCATCGGGCCCAGTTTCGATACGTTGGTTCTCTACATCAGTCTCACCCTTTGCTGTCAATGACAATTTCTTTCCTTTGCCCTGGACGTGAAAGCTTATTTATAATATTCAACTCTGATTCAGTTTTAAATAACTTTTCATGTGTTGCTGAAGTTTCTTGTTCATTGCACACTGAATAGTCTTCTTCTATGTCCGTTATTTTTTTTTTTAATAATTTTTTTTGAAAAGTCTTGACATTTCTAGGGTAAATGTTTATCACAGAATAATACCATGTACGGAATACAAAATCATTGTCAAATCTGATATGCTTTACCTTTCCTTTTATAAAAAATTTACACAAAACGCACTGAGATGCTTTCTGTCTGAGTTTTAGAGACAACAAGTTTAGATGCCGACTAATTGACTAACTAACTGAGATGTATTTTAGCCGAAAGGACAATAGCAAGTAAGAATATGGTCTGTGATATTTATGGTCGGCGATATTTATACGAAAATATTGATGAGTATTGGCCGTTCTCTACCAACGGTTACTCGAAGGTGGAGTTGGGAAAGCTTTTCCCGTGTTTTATCGCAATGAGCAATAACCTTAAGAAACTTCGCGACTTTTAAAATGTTTGTAACAATGGATTACAAAAAGTGCTAAATTTTATGGTGATTCCTTAGGATTATTATGGGCCTGAGTTGATATGTCTTGACAGCTGGAGATCATCTTGATCGTGGGATGGATTACGTTTTATGACACGATTTCGGGTGTAACTGCTGTTATTATTTGTTATTATCTTTTGTTTATCATCTGGCCTTGAGGTAGCCTTTTCTTTGTACCGATTGCATTTATTTTAAGAATAACTAAAATATTTTGTCGGGCGGTCAAAATGACCGCTCACGGTAGGCAAGTCAAAATACAAATTTTTCTCAGAAAATAAAAGAGCAAACTAAAAGTAAATATCGAAAAATATATTGTATGCATGTTTTAGGAAAAGTCAGAAATTATGAACCGATATGAAAAAGTTTAAATATGGTTAAATTTGTGGAGAAGTTCGAGAGCGGACAATTTGACCGCCGCTGGTAGGGTTAGTGTTAATACGGAGTTAAAATGTAGTTGTTTTAATATATAATACATAGAAGGTTTATGAACATACCTATCAACACAGTTCAATGTTTATACAGACGATTTCTGCCACGGTTACGAGGTACAAAGATTTCCTCGGATCAAATATACTCTGTGAACTCATTGCGAATGTCACAAGTAGCACGAGGTGGTCCTCCCCCATTTTCTCAAACAAAGAGAACGATATTGATGCACTATTTTCCCGTCTAAAGTCGTGTTCATTAGCCGTGTCAACTGTATCTTAAAATCGGCTTTCAGATTGATTTTTTTCGTATGAAATTGCCCAAATGTGTGCAGTTGCAGGATAGCATTATATCGTTGCACTTTCCGATTTTAACAAAAGAGACTTCTGCAGTACAGAAAGTGACATGCTAAACACATTTTTCACAATCCTTGCTCTGCAAAGCCTGTGATTAAAGATCGTTTTTTCTCAAGCCGCCCTCCCGTTTTCCAGATTACGGCTTCATTCTCTTACAGTAGCAAACGTATTGCCCGTCACAAAAACGTATCGTCCTTTGATCGGGATATATGGACCGTTTATTTTGAAAGTAATGAAATTCCATATTTTTTTGTTTCGAAAAAATTAAAGGTTAGCATTTTAGTTAATTCAAAAATATAAGTTAATTATGTCAAGTCTGGCAATGTTTCTACCAATTTATCAATATGTAATTTGATTATATAAATTCCTTTTAGGCTGATTTAACTAAAATAATATATATTTACGGGCTGTAAATGGACACCATTTTCATAATTAGTCAATTGTAAAAATCATTTAGTTTCAATTATGAAAAGTTAAGTATCACTTATAATATATTTTGTATTAATCCAACTTTGTTTATAAATAATAAAAAGAAATAAAATAGTAGTATCTTTTATTTTGAACGTTAATTATATTACTATAATCTTTCTGTTCTCGAGATAATTCTCAAGGAACGTCACCAATTCCTTGGTCATCCCTCTTGATTCTGCTTCTTCCAAGATCTTATACCAGCTGAGAGTGTTGAACGCATTCTTCGCGTCAACCGCCGCTAACAAACAAATCCTATTTCTTCTCTTTGAACCAGTCAGCAAGATCCATTATTCGACACAGGGCGTCCACCGTAGTCACTCTTCTCATGAACCCATACTGGTCATCGTGAAATGGGTCAAGTCCCAGGCTTTCCTTGATTAGGTTCTTAAACGTGTGCTCCCATACCTTACTAAGCGCTGGAAGCACGCTGATCGATCGGAAAGACGATGTGAACGTAGGATCTCTGCTCGGTTTAGGTATGAGCACCATCCTCGCTATCTTTGATTTCGCGGGGATCTTGGCCGTGTCGTTCACGGCGTTCAACACTCCCAACAATTTCTCTGCTCTCCTCTCCACCAATGCTTTGACAGTCGTCTCTACCATACCGTCTACACCAACTGCCTTGTTCAGGTATATCTTCCTACAAGCATCTATCAGGCCTTCCTCTGGGATCCTGTAGTCGTCACCTTCTTCCTCTTCTCCGTTGCGATTCCTCAATGTACCTTGCCTTCTTTCCGTTGGTCTCGTCAGGAAGAGCTCGTTAACTATAGATCGGACCCTGTACAATTGGAGGCCACCCGTCTGGACTCTGCGGGCCATCCTAGACATACCCCGTCCAGCATCATTCGTTATTCGCTTTGATCACCCTCGCAGGTTTCCTCTTACTAGCCATATAAACTTCACTCAAATGAGACGCGTCGCTCCTGTCCCTAGCCCTAACCCTCTGCGCTTTTTTTTGCTCTTCGTCGTCTCCTTTCTTAACCTGCTTATTTCCTCATTCCGCCAGTAGTAGTACTTCAGAGAAGGAACTAACAGGGGACTTATCCTCAACTGTCACCAGGCATTCACTATATTTATTTTATTATTTATCCGAATATTTTCCTTCGGCATTAAATTACATACCGGTAAGTACCAAACTCAATATTAAAGTAGATAAATAAGTAGAAGATGAAATAAATAATAAATAAATAGATAAATAATTCAACAATTAATCTTTTGTGTTAGGCATATTTCCTGCACCTTTCGTGGTCAATTTGGGTCGTTTATGTTCACGACTAGTCTTTTTACTGTTTTGGCTTTCAAAGTATTTGGAAAGATTCTGAGATACTTATCGAAGCCTCTACTTCAATATATGATACCTTTTTCAGTCGAATGTTTAGAAAATAATTAGCGAAAATAAAAATTCGGGGGAAAATTAAAGAAGATGGGCATTTGTTTAAAGATCAACATTTTCGCGATATATAGATATAACAAAAAGTTATTGCACGGTTCTTGTTAAGGTGTTCTGGAAAATGATATAAACATTTCCGACGGTTTCAAAGAGTATAATTTCGAAACCTGATTTTGAATGAATCTTAAAACCATACTCCAGGTAAATCATTATACTCGTTGCAATAGTTGCGGTAAACGTACAGATGAGGGACAATTTCGATAAATTGATATATGGTGAGGAGTATAAATTTGAATGATTTCTTCCTATACATCTTTCTAGCGGTCGGTCTTCGTTATCCGAGATATTTGAGAAGAAGTGTCCTTGTTATTATAGTGAATTCTGAATATAATTGTGCGTTTGCGGTAGAGTATGCGTCAGTTTTGTTTGCGACCGCCTTACGCTATACTATAGCCTATGACTAATAGTCACGTTCTAATTTAGGATTTCATTTGTATTACAGGGAAGGGATCGGGGAAGGCGAATGTCAAAAATCTTTCCAAATATTAAGAGAATAAAAAAAATAAAAATTTACTTACTTCCAAAAATATTAACATCATAGGCAACCTGAGTCATTTACAGCACAAGGACAATTCTTATTGCTTGCTGTTCTGGAACAAATCGACATACACTAAATTCATAAAGATTCCAGAGACTCGTTAGTGCTTACTTTTTTCAGATTGGAAGATTAAAAACTGCAGAAGATAGCAAGATTTATGTAGATTTTGCGGCGGAGCTAACCGAACAGGGCAGCTATCTCACTCCAATTACAAAGAGAAGGCATACTACGTGGAAGAATCTTGCCAAAAATAAAACAAAGAGGGCTCTCAAAGGGGCAGCACTAATCAACTTCGGTGAATAAAGTATTCACTGAAAAAGTTCAGCCAACAAGAAATGACCACCGTGAAAGTGGTGGTAGTAGTTCAAGTTCTGCAAGTATGTTAGTATGCAATATGTTAGATTGTAGATATGCGAATATTTTTGTTAAAATGAATTGGTCAAAAGTATGGTTTTGGTACTTGTGTATATGGTTGTTGGGAGCACATAATGAATAAGAAATTTATTGTGAGTGTTGATAATAACTGTGACGAGAGTTATCGCGGATCCATAGCTTCGAATGCTTACAGGGCAAAGGATGGTGACGAACAAGGTGACTCGCATAATGATCACGATCCAAAATATAGAAGTCGACGTGGACTTGTTCCAGTTTCCGATGATTTCACGTGGCATCGGGTAATCGTTGGACGGGATTTTATATCATAAGATCCAATGATCATAATCAAACGTAGAAATCGCTTACTACTTAACGATATCCCTGTACTCTGACATAAATATATTGCGACAGCAAGGGATGTCGACGTCAGCGACATGATCACAAAAATCGAGTTATAATTTGGTGACATCGGAGAAGAAATGCGTGGAAAATGCACAGCGTTCCTCGGCACGTTTCATAGTTCTACATCGTCGTGATCTGAGAAAGACAGACGTGATGGCGATTGAAATTAAGTACGTGATGCACGTGCCGCTGGTAACGCCTCGCGATATCAGAGGAGAGGATTGTTCGTGAGACGATATGAATGGATATGAACGAGACCGGTCTTTTATAGAGAGCTCTTTCCTCGAAGATATTGATGACAACATCAGAAAAATCTGTAAAAGGATATAAGAACAATAAGGAACGCGTTTCAATTGCTTTATGTACGAATGCATTTAAGACGCGCAAGCTGATGCACATAATTATTTACAAATTTAAAAATCCTCGTACTCCCAAGCATCATAAGAATAGACTTGTTGTTATTTTTCAATCACAACTTTTAATTTTATTGTTAAGAAATTGCGGAAGACGTAAATTTACAGGAGAAGAATTAAAATATTTCATCGCCATTTTGGGAAGCAGCAACATATGCGGACAGCCTAAACACATTCCACAAATTATTCAATTGGAACTTGTATAGATTTACTAAATAAGTCATGGGCAGAAACAACCGAAGACGATGTTAGAAATACTTGGAAAAAATTGTATCTTTGCAAACGAAAGTGAAAACGCGCATGACATTGAATTTCTCTTCATTCGTCTAACTACAGCTAGTGATAGGACCCACACCCAAAAGACGGAATTTAATCGGCAGCCAACAAAGGATTGAATGCGGGGATAAGACCGTTTTCACGGTGATGACTCTGCCGACCGTCTATGCTAATTTCTATGCCGTAATTATTGATGGAAGCAATACGCAAGCAGTATGCTTTGGAATACAGACAGTAGAAGAGGAGAATATTTGGATGCTCATCTGTGTCAACCAATCAGAGTATAGCTAAAAACCAGTGTAGCGCCAAAGTAATTTATTTACTCGATTTTACATATAATTCGCATAATTCTTGAATCAGTACATTCGGCATCTTAAAGTTTGATTCTGTCAAAACACGTTGAAATAAGACTGCAAAAGAACGTACGTGACTTCAGCTACAACTCTTAATTGGATGCGGTTCGTGATAAAATTCTTTAACTTTGCTTTCTACTCCCGAATTCTAATTTTTCTATCGCTGTACTATGCACATGTCGACCTTTCTAGACTAAGGTCATACTAAGCTGTATTTAGGACAGCTGTATTAAGGCTAAGTTTAGGCAATAGCGTAACAGTATCGTATATGCCTCGCAATGAGAATAAAATTAATAGATATACTAATAATTCTAAAACTAGGGTTCGTCTGTATGTAGATAAAATTTTTTCTATTCTTTTACGTAATATAACAATTATTAGTAAAAAATTCAATTTAACAAAAAAGGTGCCCGGTTTTGTTTTACCGACTTGAAGAAAGTTGGATCAAATTTCAGCAGAGATTTTTTTTTAATATATTTGTAAACTAAATATATGCACGAAGAACACATTTAGAAAAAACATATCTAAAACAAAAGTATTTTTCAATCATATTTTATGTTTTCGATTGAAGTTTTATTAGTGAATCTAAATAACTTACATTTATCCGTTATGTAACATTTAAATGATATTTCTTCAAAGAAAACTATTATTACATTTGCTTTAATTGAAAAATAAATATATGTGTAATATATGAATATTACTACTATTGACGTCTTTTCCCAAAGATTTATAAATTTTTAACAATTTTTAATTTCATATTTGCTATAAAAAAAATAACATCTACGAGCTTGCTTTGGCAATTCGTGAACTAATTAACTAATCCTATATATCATGAATCGTGAACTAACTAATTCATGACTTCCGAAATGATATGCAACTGCTATAAAAACACGCATATTGATTTTCATCCAATTTTTCAATTAGCATTACAGTTAGCTTATTTTTCGTTACGTTGGGAAAGATGAGGAAAGCCTACAGGGGCTTCGAAAACGTCTCAGAAGGCGTAAGTATTGTACGTTCTTACATTTATAGCAAATGAGCGTTTATAGAGAAAAAGAATGAAAGTGTGTGAGTGAATAAGTGTGGGAGGGAGGGAGAGGATAAGATAGAAAGAAATTGGTGAGCGGCGCAAATGGAGAACCTAAAATAGGCAATCAGAAGGAATAGACAGCATCCGAACATTATAGTTCTAAAGACAAATCTTTATGTTGCATAAATTTTTCTTCTACCCACTTATTTCGATTCCTACATATGTGTATATTATATTATAAATATTCCTGGGTTACTATTAAATTAGGAATCGTATTCAGATTTTGTATTTGAACAACACGTAAATTTTCTCGATCTTTCAAATTTTCGTTACCTGTTCGGCTACAGCAATTCTCATCTTCTAATATGTTTTTAAACCAACTCAAATTAATTTCGAGCTAATTTATCGCATAGTACAGCTTTCCTCAATTAACGTAAAATTCAACATGTTCTCTTGATGACCAACCGACGCGCTACGCATCCAGACAAGAGCTGGCCCTTCTATTGACTGATTGATTATATCTCGATAATGGACAAAAACTTACGTCGGTGAAATCAGAATATTAATGAAAACAGAATATCGGTAAAGACATAAATCGATGAAATGGTATTGATGTAAGCATTAACGTAAACAAAAACAGAATCGAGGGAATCATTATTCATGAGATGAAATGGACCCTGACGTGCTTATGTTTTTGGCAATTCTGGTCGCAGTACATCGTACGTAGTGTTTAAACGTTACATTGTAGTGAAAAATATGTAATACTCGAATGAGAATCCACAATATTTCCAAGGAAGAAGCTCGTTATACATTATATGTAATTTAGACACATTGCCAAATAGAAAAAATATGTATGTCAAAGGCCGTTATTCTCTTTAACTAGGAATTTCTTCAAGTTGCTAGTTATGTCGAAGAGAACTTTAAGCCGACGGGAAAGAAAAAATAATGAAATTTCGAAAAATTCTTGTTCATTACAAGTCTAATTTTTAATTTGCAATGTAGTAAAAGGTGCGAAAAAGTGCAATTTTCTTATAGTATAATGAACAATTTTAGTTACAATTGTCATATAATATCAAGCTCTGTGATAAGTAATAAGTCATATCAAGATATGACACCAAGTTTCAAACCGATTCGTTCGTTATAGTTCGTTAATTTACAAAAAAACAAAGAAATTAGAAAAAAAATGTTTGAGCTTATCTTAGTTTATGCTCCAAGCTTGTACACTGTCTGGAAGACCTGCAATATATTTTACTATGCAATTGTAACATAATTTTTTTATTCAGTTGCATAGCTAAAATGCAATAACTTTTCCATTACGTTACGATGTACCTGAAGCGGGCAAATCAGTCGCTTTAACCCAAACAAAAAATTATTTGTACTTGTTCTTCAAATGTTTCATGTTCTGATTCTGAACGTGATTGGGATCAAGTGATCAGATAGTCAGCTAACATATACAATTTTGAGTGAGATTGAATCGCTACAATATGTAAAAAATATACGGTACATATATATAAAATATTTTATATGCAGAATATATATAATATATAAAATAAACATAAAAGAAGCATAAAAATAAATTAAATGTAATAAATTTATTGACCAAGTGAAGATCGCTACAATATGTAAAAAATATACGGTACATATATATAAAATATTTTATATGCAGAATATATATAATATATAAAATAAACATAAAAGAAGCATAAAAATAAATTAAATGTAATAAATTTATTGACCAAGTGAAGATATGAATACGAATAAATATCAATTATTTAAAAAATAAAATAAATTTGAAAAAATGGTGAATAAATAAATAAATCGAATATATTACTGATATATATGTATGTTAAATTAATATATATATGTAGTATCGAAAAAGGAGGGTATACACTTGGTCTATATCTTTAAGTTAGAGTTTAAGGTATAAACTAAGAGTTGTAAGAGTGCTAGAAAGAGAGAGAGAGAGAGAGAAAGAGAGAGAGTGTGTGTGTAAGTGAGAGTGTATGCTTTGGTGACGTCAAAGCTAAATGAGTAAAGGAGTGGGAGGAGGGTGCCAGGGTTGAGGGTCAGCATTTTTTGACCTGGGAGGCAGAAGCTGTGAGTCGAGTGTTAGAATAGGACGTACAAAGATATTGTAGTCAGTTTTTGTATTGGGTATTGCTTGTTAAAATAGAATTAAACTTCACTTCAAATCGAACATCCTTCCTTATCCTTACTCTAGATCATTTAAGATACTACATATATATAATATGTACATAATAGAATATATATGTAATATAATAGAAAAATATATATAACAATTAGAATAAAGATACATAATTTATTTAAGAAACTATATTGATGTCATAACTATTTTCAACCGCTCATGATACATTTAAAGTTTACACTTAATAGTTTTTTTAGATAATGTCATATATTTTAGACGAAGTTATTCTAGATATCTATAATAGTTTACGAGAAAATTGTATAATGAAAGGGTACACCTGCCCTTAAATCAATTTTTCTCCTATAAAATACAGAAAATTTGGTAAATTTGGAAAGAAGTAAGGATATCTTACATCAATAACCGTCCTAACAAGTAACAAGCGCTGTAATTCCCAAACTTGTTTTGGTCACGCTGTACTTTTGGAAATATACCGACATTTTGACGCAGTCTCTATACAAATATTAAAATTTACAACAGCACGATTTAAAAAAAGAGAAACAGAAAGAGAACCTTGTTTAGTTGGTACGTAACACTGGTTAAGTGTTTAGTGCAAAAAATGTATAAATATATAGCATAACAATTTCTTACAGATAGTTTTTCTTTTCGGATATTTATTGAATATAGCTCTGACTATGTCGAAGCTAAATATTTACAAAAGAGAAGTTCGAACAAATTGTCCTTGTTACTAACCCAATTTGTTCTATTTATTATATAACTTCTATCCACATTAATAATTTTCAGAAAAATATATACTAAAATCTTAATAATTTCTAACCCATTATGCTGTGAGGTTGTTCTGCAGTGTATAGCCTAGGATCGTTGAACCGTGTTAATGGCAGAATAAACCAGTACAAGTACAAAGGAATTTAAAACGTAAAATTACGAGAAACTATACAAAATATGTCAAGTGACGACAGAAATATCGATTTCCAAGAGGATCGAGGTCCTAAACACATAATAGAATTGTGTACATAACAAAAATGATTATAATTGCAAAAATTTAAAGTTATGAACTGACCAATCCAAAGCTCAAATATGAATCCGATTGAAAATCTATGGGCGATATCCAAAAAAACTTACAAGATAAATATGATTTCTCACTTCGTAATCTTAATGAATTATAAGATAGAATTGAAGAACAAAGATATAAAATCTTCCAAGAAGTATATACAAATTTGGTTGGAAATATGCTAAGACGGATTGTAGCCGTTTTAAGTGCAAAGGTACAGAATATGAAGTTCGTTTAAAGCTATTATTTTTGTTATTAAATAGGTTTTAGAGTCAGATATTTAATTCATGCACACATATTAGTTTTGTATCATTATATTTCACCACCATATCTAGTCATTACACAACGCCGAATACACACAGAATGAAAAAGCACGTGGCGTCCCTTAAAACAAAGGGACATGTTGGTAGACGTACCAACCTAGCTTGTAGGAACTAGTGATCATACCAACCTAACATTTATCTCAACACATGTACAAACATGTCCAGATTATTTATGTCCGAATAACGAAGATCGATAAGCATCTGACCGTGAAGGTGGAGAAGGACCGGCCTTCTACTCGCAGAAACAAGACTTGATGCGGCCGCGGGATCGTCCGAACAAGACAGTGCGTTGGCAGTTAGAGACCATGGCAAGTCCAGTCCACCCCAAAGCAAAGATGGCGCGAAGCCGAAGTGTAGGGGCACAGGTGGTCAAAAATGTTACAGACGTGGAAAATGGGGCCACATTTCGTACCAGTGTCCAAGGAAGAACGTAGAAGAAAAGAAACCCAAGGAGAACAGGAAACAAGAAGACAACAAGAAGGAGAGGGAAGCAGAAGACACGCCAAGGTTCAAAGGGCTCATCTCTACGTGGACCTTATACTCCGCCAGCTGTGTGGAAAGAAGGAAGATCAGTTACCTTGACTCATGCGCTTCAAATCATATGACTCAGGACAGGTACTGCTTTGTGGATTTCGCACCTGCGGCCGGACATATCAGGATTGGTAAGGGGCGTCTGGAAGTTAAGGGGAAGCGAAAAATCCTTGTGAGAGTAGCTGAGTTCTGTGGGGGTTGAACCCTCCCTTTGTCAAATGTTCTGTGGGTACCTGAGTTAGATGTAAATATAATTTGGATCAGGCAGTTGGCAAAGAAAGGTGTTACCACTGTATGTGGAAAAGATAAGGCTGTTGGGGCGCATGATGATGGCGACGTAGCGTTCACCTCAAAGGTAGAGAGTGATGTATACTACTTGGTGACTGTCCCCGATGAAATGCATTTTGCGAATGTTTTCATGAACGATGACCAGAGTAGGCTTGACAACAATGACGAGAAGATTGAAGTCATTGAGACAACGGTGTTTAGAAGTACTGTGTCGTGGCATGAGAGGTTGGATCATCTGCATGGAAATGCAATGAGCAAAATCCCTGTACGGAGCGTGAAGGAAGATTCCAAGAGATGTGGTGAACCGTGAGGAGTCTGTGTGAAGGGTAAAACGACGAATGTAAGGTGTTTAAGTGCGGTTACACTCTCTCTAAGTGGCCATAGGTAGTAGCGCACCCACGAGCCTGATGCGGAAGGTTGGACCGTCGGGATAAGAATACCCAGGATTGACCGCCCCACTACCTGAGGCCTCCGCTTACGTGAGTCCAATCTGGATCTGCTGAGTTCGGTTAAGCAGGTCGCCGACCGGCAGTGACGTGGCCATACATCCACACGATAGTCCCACCAACGACTAAGGATGGTACTACGGGCGGCCGAGCGTAGCCCAGATGGAGTGGCGACCCCTCAGATCGACCAATTTTGGGCATGGACTCGTAGTGGCAGTGGTTGATGGCCAAGATGCTGGGAAGTGGGCTGGGATATCCCCAAGTGGCCCGTGACGGGTGAGCAGCGTCCCAACTGCTCCGGAACCGTCCCGGGAGACGGGAGGGCTTAGAAACGCCCCGTTAGATCTGTGGCGAGCGAAGGCGCCTGCACGCTTAGCAATTCGAGGTAGCAAGGTACTGAGTACCTTGCGCGCTGGTTGGGCGTATCCCAGCCTCTATGGCCCTGTCAGGGGTGCCTAGGGTCCGTATGCGTTATATACGCGAGGTAGGTTCCCGTAAAACAAAATGACACAATACATGACGGCATAGCGCTTTGTATCGCGAAGCCGTTGGGAAGTTCCGTAACGAGTGCCGCCACACCCCTATCATACCATACAAGTGATTAGTCCACGACGTCATTCCAGCCCTTTCGCTACGGAAGTTCGGTTCGCCGTAGCGCCGCCACCGAACTGGACCCTGCGCCGAAAGTGTACACATTGCGCGTCGACAGTTTATATTGGAAGAAAAGGGACTTTTCTTTAAAAGAATATACTCATAATTTCTACATAAAAGATATGAATTTATTTAATAGGTGTAAAGAGTCTAATTAACAATTGAAAATGGTTAAGGAATAATATACAGTGATTGATAATTTAATTCCAAATGATATGTTTTGAAACATGGAAGCACGCACAACCCAACACCACATTTTTGGCATTGATAACGAGATTCTCGTCTCTCATCGTTTTTCGCACACACAACACACCTTCGTGATCTATTTCTTCTTGTAGCTTCATAAAGTGAAGGAAACTGTCTTCCGTTGAGTCTTGATGAGTAATTATTCCCAGGTGTAATAGAATGACGGGTTATTTTTTCCTGATATTTCTTTAAAATTTGATCTATTAATTTCAATTGAAATTTTTCAATTGGTACTGTTTTCTTGGTTTTCAATTTGTATAGACAATATGAATTCCATAAGCACATATCAATCATGCGGAAGAAATATTTTTTGTACCATTTTGTTGTTTTGCGGGTAGAATTTATAGTACTGATGACCATGTCGGTCCTGTCTACAACACCCATCAATTTATTATAGTCGTGTACACAAGATGGTTTCTGTAAAATTTCTTGTGCACTGTAGTGTTTAGGTACATTCACAAATTCTTTTGCATCTATTGTTGAAATCATGAAAACTTCTTTTTTATCGTGCTATTTTATGGCTAACATATTCGCAGACGAGTGAAAGCACTCTTGTCCTTTTTGTAATTTTTCGTTCATTTTTGGCATTCCTTTTCTTCTCTTTTTTATACTGCCACATGCATTTGTACAATTTTTATGCAATATATTAAATAATATGGGACTCGTGTACCAATTGTCGACGTAAAGGCTGTAGCCTTTAACTAAATATGGTTTTGGGAGGGACATTACAATACTTCCTGATTTACCACAATCTTTATGTTCGGTCTCTATAGTAGTACCAGCCCCTGTACAAATAATAAAGTCTTGAATGTCACCAATCTTGCAGTCACAAAGAACAAAGGATATTATCCCAAACCTATTCCTCTTCGATGGAATAAATTGCTTGAAAGATAGTCTGCCTTTGTATAGAAGCAGGCTTTCATCTATACACAGATTACAGTAAGGGTAACAGAATTTTCAAAATGTTCCTCGTAGTTTCTCACTTATTTTGCGGATTTTATGTAAACGACATGGATTGGATACACGCTTGTCATTGAAATACAGCATTTGTAGAAGTAACAAGTAGCGGTCTCTGCTAATTACTTCACCAAAGATATCGCTTCACAATAGCTTATCTCCGCTGCAGTGTTCTGCTAACGATAGCCTTTTGTTTCTGGTCATCAAAAAAAAGATAGAGATGAAGCAGTATAATTCATTTAACTGTGTACGCGTTATTATTTCATCGTTGTTCTTCTGTCACCAATAATTGTTTGTTTTTTCAGCAATATATTCTATCAATTTTACGCTGACAAATAACTGAAAATAATCTATAATTTTCAACAAGTAATATATACCAGCTTGAATTCTTAAATTCCGTGTGTTAAAGTGATGAATTTAGGGTTGAATTTTGCCGTTGTTCATATAATATCTGATGAGGCCGTACTCTGCACGCAATTATCCTCAATTTCTTCAGACTCTGAGGTATTTAGCACATTTACTCGTCTTTTTCTGCGAAGTATTATTTCTGTATTCGATTCGCTTCCGTTGCAGTTATCCGAATCAATTTCTAATATATCGAATATATTCACCAGTTACAACCCTCTTGGAACCATTTTGAAAAGGGCAAAACCTGAACTCTTAGTTGAAATGAAAAGTAAATTATGATACTTGTAAGAAATGAGGATACTTCTAGACAGCAATACCAATACAAAGATCCTCTGAAATTCGTTTTCCTAAAGTTTGCTCTATTCTCGTTAATTGCCTATTCCTTTATGTCACCTAACAGTCATGAAAAATATGGAGGTTGAACAAAGATGATTCGAATCGTGTGCTTTCTTGCTTTCATCAAATAATTTGCGCGGCGGTCACAGGAGGTGCTGCTATAAAGGCTGAATTGATCCTCGATGTGTAGTCCAGATTTTCTTGTGCTTATTTCACAGTGATATTCAGACTGTCTTTGACCATCTTTTCAATCACAACAGACCAAACACTCCTTGCTTCAACCTCTTTGATTTTATTGTAGAATATGCAACTTCCAGTTTGATCGCTCTCCTTCATCTGAGATTAATGATCTACCATGCGATGCCTAAGATCCGCTACGAAAGTTGTTCATCAATTAATTGATCAATTTTTAAATATATTTTAGATGTCGTGTGGGGATTTTGCCTTCTTGTTGTAACGCCTGATTGGACGATATATAACTATTCACAAAACAAATTTCTATAACACCCCCTCCCCAGCTTTTCCCGCCATTTTATGGATACCCGTAAAAACGGACAAGAGGTATAATATTGGTCGAGTTTATCGATGCTGTTCGTATATTTATTATATTCAACGACTATATTTGGTTTATGTTTTGTAACTATACCACCTCTTCGTGATCTTGTATTTAATGTCGTCATTTCCGTTGTATAATATGTACATATTGTTTTTCTAATATGTACATTTGATATTTCTTTTTTTTTCCACGGTAAGGTAATATCTTATCTGTAATTGTTGCCCTAGCGTACCTATTTGTTTGTTCTATATACTTTGAAGCAACTTGTCAATAAAAACCAGATGAAACAAGTCAATCGACTCTATCTATGCTGCAAAAACAGGTACACCGACACGTCAAGAAAAAAGTTTAGACCTATCATATTATAAAAACCGAGCACGACGATGAAGGATGGTCAAGCATGAAGGCGTACGTTGATAAAGGTATCCCATTTGGAGTGTGTTCGCGATGATAAGTATATAGGAGCCGAGCGTGATGGTGATAACAAAAATGATGAGCCGTTTCGGCGATCAGAGCGAGAAGAAACGAATGATAAACATCGACGGCTGAAGATCTCCGAATTAGTTGAAGCGCCGGCGTCAACGCTGTTGGAAACCGTCGAACGAGGCCATCGAGGTGTTGAAAAATCAGATGCAGCTAAACGGCCGGGATCATCAGGCTCTCCATAGTAATCCATATAATATTCATCAACACTGCTTTGCACATCTTCGTATTCTCTCATCTGCTTTGAGACATTTCAGAGTATAACTCTTACAGACGTAAAAGATAAATACCAATAAATACTACAAAAGACAATAAATATTAGTACTATTGAGTCTGCTGTCTCTATGAAAAGAATGATTTCATCTGACTGAAATGCAAACTGTTCCTGCAAACAAGGAATCCAGAGAAAGTTTATAAATTAATACATATCGGCTGTATGCTCGTAGTGGGAATATCCCGGCGTTTGAGTGTAAAGAATGAAAATTGCAAGTGTGAGATTTCTGTGGAAGGTTTGCTGTAGCACCATAAATTCCTAATATTCATGATACTTATTCAAATTAGGTGTATGTAATTGAGGGGGATGTTGGTGAAGGTGCCCAAGAAATACTCTTGACGTTTAACAAAAAATGTTTATTAAGCAATTAACAGTCAACAATCAACAATCAACGATTAACGATCAATAATTAACAATCAACGATTAACAATCAAGAATTATCAATCACGTATATGTTCGCTTTGCTATTACGCTAGACCTTTCGCACTTCACAGCTCGGAACGGAATGAATCTTTTTGTTCGAAACCAAACGGGTTCTTTTCTTTGTTGCCCCTCGATATCCCCACTACGCACGCGTTTGTTAGATGTCCGCGACAGTTTCCGCCTATGCATTCTTCCGAATATTCGACGAAAGAACCGTAGGGATATCGATGGTACATTAGGCATGTCGGCCTTACGCTTTGAAGGTATAGCACTTTATATCGCGAAGCCGTCGGAAAGTTCCGTGGTCGAGTACCGCCACATAATCTATTGAAAAAGAATCAATCATATTAATATCTGAAATATTTTGCACAATGCATGTACCGGTGTGATAATCATCGTCAACTTTCAATCTGAACTCAAAATCAATTCTTGAACAAACATTACTTAAAGAAGGAAAACATCATCAATATAATCTCCCTGATTATGACATTTCGTGCAAGAATGATATTCCGTATGACCTTTTATGCATTTAATTAAATATTTTGTAAGAGCTTCACGAATAATAAATTTTATATGTAAATAATATAAATGTTCATTACTTAAAAATCTATTACTAAGAAGGTCTACTGTTTCTTTAACAAAATCGTACAAAAAACAATTCATATCTTTTGATACACTTGGTTACTAGAACTTTACCATAATAGGAGACTGTCAGCATTAATGTTAATTTGAATTTTATTCTTATTAACAAAATAAATACTTATAAATTGAACGAGGTTTAAAATAGAATTCCTTATACCAAGATGATAACATTTCCCTGGCTGATTTTCTTTAATAACTATTTCTTTACATGTTTTTAGAAGACTTCTAATAGTTAGGATGCCATGTAAGTCCTTTGTAAGACCCCATCCGTAGTGTGAAAACACACGTGCGCCACCGGTTGCGAATTACCCATCGACGTTGACACATTCAAGACACATGTCAAAAGATACTGTACGATTTTCCCCTTAAAGAAGGGATTCATGCACCAACTGTGCAATTAGAGTATCGACAGCGCAATCGGCATTGATTTTAATTCGCCAAATGGCCGATACTGAGCCGGATTCGAGCTCATCGGAGCGAGTGTCGCATAAGAGACACAAGAAATCACCAATTTGACAGATCAACGGTGATCTCCTCGCGTCGCAGTTCGAACGTTTCACATAAGAAGTAAAGAGTTAGACTTTAGATATGGTAGTAAAATTTATTGTACGAATCCAACCCCGTGACGGTTCGGAGTGTTATAACAAAAAGGTGTCGAGCGCTAATTTGGGAAGGCTTTTATACTGAGGTTTTAGTCCCTCTGGAGAGGTTATCGTCGGGTGCATATCAGAGGCGGCTATTCCATTATTATCTGGTTATTGTTGCGATCGCTGTGGCATGCTAGATGTTTCGTCTACCCTATTACTACTTCTAGGCGTGTGACATGAACAAACCAGCAAGTTACAAGCTAAGATCATCGTACATATGTATATAGTTGAAGTGGTAAGGACGTGTTGGTGTTATTAAAGTACTTCGGTGATTAACCTCAACAATGTTTATTTCGGTGTCGAGTGTGCGTCATTTTAGATCGTAACGTGACGCACGTCGAGCTTAACGATACAAAATTGTATGACGATACAAAATTGATACGGAATCGATACAACCTCGGTACGGACTAACTGTGATTATCTTTCAGACTGACTAACTTTATTAATTTTTTGCAAATTAACCAGAAGCTCGTCGTATTCAAGGTTGCACAAGAAGTGTCCCAGCATGGAGCATTGTGGTACCCCCGCATATATAAAACTTTCCACCGTACCAAATGCATTATTCACAATTTTTCTATTTGCTAGGTAAATACTGAGTAATCTCCTGAGCTTTAAGGATAATTTCCTTCTGTTTCCTTCCTCTATCATTTTCTTCAAACTTAGTGTATTGAATGCGTTTTTTATATGAATCGTGACTAAGGCGCACACTAGTTTCTTTTTCTTACAGGTATTTTAATCACTTGGTATACCGCGCCCACAGTACTATGCTTCCTTCGGAATCCATACTGTCTACTGTGAAATGGATCTGACCCAATACATCTGTCTATCAGCGATTTAAAGCACTTCTCCAAAATTTTACTTAATACTGGTAATATGCTTATGATTCGAATTGCATCCGGTAATGTAAAATCTTTCCCTGGTTTAGGAAATAGTATTACTCGTGCTATTTTCCACTTCTTCGGTATTCTGCCCTCTTCTGTTATGCGGTTCAACACTCTGCATACTTCATTGCTTCTTTTGTGTACCATAAGTTTAATAATATCTCCAGGCACACCATCTATACCTAATGCTTTTTTAGAGTTGTGTTTCCTAATGATCTCGATCACATCGTCTATATTTTTTGTCAGATCGTGGTGCTCTCTATTCTTATCCTTATACCCTCCTAAAATCTTATTTTTTTGCAGCGGGATTAACTTTGTCACAAGCAATGTTTCAATAATACATTTTACCTTTGAAATCGGTATGTCCTTGGGGGAATTTTATTCGTTGCTCTTGCTGTAACTATGCGATAAGGTGTTCCCCAATGATCCCATTCTAAACTCTCGTAGAATTTTCCCCGTGCTTTTTCATTGCTCTTGGACATTGTCCTTTTATGCAAAATCCTAATTTTGTTGGAATCGTCCAATGATTTAAAGTAAGGATCATCACTCTTTGTCCTTGCTTTTACCACGACCGACTCACTTCATAACCAATGGACTGATGACGGAGATAAAGATGTGGCGGCGCTTGGCAACAATGTATATCGCCGAAGCGAAGTGCCTAATGAGCCATCATTATCCCAACGGCCCATCCGCTGAATGTTCAAAAAGAAGGCGAAAAATAATCGAATCCGATCGAAAGTCGAGTTGTAAGAGCTTCAGTCTTGGAAAGTCACACCTGGAGCTCGGAAGTAAACTGTAAACAAAGTGCTAGAAAATAAATTTTCTCTTTTTTATTTTCATCTTTAATTTTTCTTTTTTATTTTATGTGACACTCTCATGAGTGTCCCTTAAAATACCCTTCTTTTGAAATCTATTGTTTTCTTCCTAAGCTGTCTAATTTCATTATTCCACCAATAGTTTCTTTTTTTAGTTTCTATTGGGATTTCAATCTTTTTTAGATTTATCTCGCAAGTTTCCTCGATACTGTCTTGAAAATAATTCGCCATTACGACTTCGTTGTTGTTGTTAAAAACTTCTTTATTGTTTACTATATCGTCAAATTTTTTAATATAGTCTTCAGGTTCAAGTTCCTCCGTAGGAAATTTAAAATAATTAGATTTGCTTAGATACTATTTGCTATTAGATACTGCTTATCTTCGTTTTGAATTTATGTAAAATATAGTAATAGTCAAAGGCTGAATAATTTTTTAAGACTTTACTGTTTTCGTGTATATTTGTCGCATGATTATCTGCACTGATTACATCCGGTGGCGCCGTTTATTACTATCTAACATAGATGGGGATAGACTTTTGTCATCTTTATTTTCTAAAGACTTCTCTTGTGTATTAGCATCTAAATCTCTCGACATAAAATCTGCTGAAATTTTTGGTTCTGCATTGTCATAAGCATTTTTCGATGTTATCATTTGGTTTTCTCCTATAAGCAAATTTTCATTATTGTAAGCATTATCTTTTGCTTTTTTGTACATTTTGTTCAACGTTGTCTGTTGATTTTGTATCATTTTCAGCAGCTGATTTACTAACTGCTTCTAATTCCTTCATTTCAATTTTGTTTTCTTTATTTGCGTCATCGTCCAAAATATTTCTTATTGAAATATTATCCTCCTTGTTATGATCTTTCTCTGCTTCTCCTAAACTTCTACTTTTTTTATCAAACCATTCTTGTAAATTTTGAGTATCTTGTGACGAAGATTGCGACAAATCATTATATAATGCTGCAATATCTTCTTTCCTTTATTTCAAAGACTCTTTGTGGTGTTCTGTCAAGCGATTGACACCAAACTTTAAGTGTGTTTTAATGAAAACACAATCCTGTGAATTGGTGTCAATTGATACTTTCTTTTTATCAGAATTTTCTACATTAGACTGTAATTCTTTTGAAAATTCTTTCAAAACCATCTCTTCATTTTCTACAGTAACGTCTTTTTTCTCCAAGATTTTGTTCAAACTATTAGGAACTAAACTATTCTGACAACTCCCACTAGTCACTTCTTTAATAGTTTCTTGACTTCCAATGCCTAGCTTCAATTCGGCGTACGCCACGTAAAATTAATAGCTTAACTTAACTGTGCTTTTATATTTTTGTAGGCTTTTATTCACAAAATGATTAAGTATAATATTACAATGATATAGCGAAGTTAAAATAGTTCAAATCACAGCCAAGACTGTACACAAGACTAGTCTCGTGGTCGAATGCTTGCAGTTTTTATATGTTGCGTTTGTAGGTGTTGAGGTGCAAGGAGAGGATTGTCATTGCCTGATTGTCCTACGTAATGGGAAAAATGTAATGTTAGGCCATATGCAAAGCTCAGGTCAAAGTCCAACGGTTCACTGTCAGGTAGTATGGAATGGCGTGGATTTGGGTATGGTCGTTGTCACGTTCGCATGGGTACGGCCGTTCGAAAACAAGTATCTACCTACAGATGATTCATCAGAAACGTAAAATATTTAAGAGTAAAGAACTCTTACTGGAAGAGAAATGAAATGGGCCGAATTCAAATTGTATGTTGCTGTAAATAATTTGTACGGTTCGGCTATGTTTCAATCGATGCTGCCCGGAGATTTTTGATGGGTCGGCGATAATAATTGTGATGTAAATTCCGCTTCACTATATAAGTCACGGGATATTTCTTAACGGTTGAGTTGAAGCATCAGTGACAGGGAGAAACAGCAGAAAAAAGACTGCTTGGCAACTGTCGATAAAAATCTCCGATAGGTAACACATTACACTAATTTGCAACAACGTTTCAAACGATAGATTGAAATTGATAAAAGTACACCGTATTTTAGTGCTTCAACAATCGGATGGTTGTGTAATTTCATCGATTTATATTGCGGATTTTATACGAACGCAAACAATGATTTTTCCACGAATTTGTTTAAATGAATGAATAACACGGTCTTTGGGAAATCGATGGAAAATGTGCATAATCATATGTGAAGCTATTCACTCGTTAGAACCGTGCTGAGCGAGTGATCATTGGAGCAAATTTTGTCGCGTATTATAAAATTATGTTCACGGATTCGTATAGTTTGATTTAGGAGCTCACGCGCGATAACCAATATGATGTTATGAAACGAAACATACGTCAGTTCGACACGAGTGATTACGCGGAAAACAATGAGTATTGTGTTCCGTAAACGAAAAAGTGTAGCGGGCTGAATGAAAAACAAGAAAAATGGTACGTTTATAACGGAGTTTGTAGGACTGCAAATGAAGATAAACCCAATTCATGTTTATGCCATGCAGAAATATGTAAAGAAGTAATGACAGGTATTAAACGAAACGTTGATGCGTAGAATATATGTTTTGAAGATTTTATCAAATCTCTTGAAGAGAGCACGGAAAAGACTATTTCTCGGAATCGTATAAAGTCTATAATGTATGACATGTACACAATAAGCGTAGAGAAATTACATCTTAGTTCATTCGATGATAAACGATCTATAGTACCAATTACACTCGCGTGAGGACATCACAGTATCGTGAAAAAATGAGCACGTAAATTAACAAAATTAAAGATGTATCAAGATAGACGAACGTGTCTATCTTCAGATGCTTATTTAGATGTATACGTACGTCTATCTTAATACTTTAATTTTATTAATTTTTGTCCGCATTTTACATATATATGTCGGAGATGAAAGAACACCGGGGCCTTCCCTTTGGAAATTTTGGGAAAATCCCCAATACTTTAGTCTAGACTTTTATTATACCTGTACTCAAGTAACTGCTTATGATTTAATCTGATTGTATCTGCTCGAGATTTGAGATAATGAGCTCGGGCTCGAAGTGACAACTAGTCGCTAAACGTAGCCGCGGTCACGGGATGAACGTTTTTACCTAACAGAGGTATGGAGTAATTGTATAGCTCTCTTTAAAAAGAAATAGTTGTAGGGATACTCGACAGTAAACATTCCAACGGTTTTTATCCTGTGGCTCGCCACATACAGACCGTATTCTTCGGGCAAGATGATTACCAGATGTCGATGCATCTCCACAGTACAGCTAGCCTGAGAACCCGCTAAAAATCTTAGAATTTAGTTAACTAAGGTCCTTACTATCACCTACTACGGTAAGATACGGGAAATCTGCTTTCCTCACGAACGACGCTTCCCGCAAGCATATAATTTGGCTTTGGTAGGTACTCGCACTGATAAATATATTGAAAATACTCGGAACAATAGTCACCGCTCCATGGTATGTCAGAAACGAGGATATACGCAAAGACCTAAAAATACCTATGGTCAAAGAAGAAATTGGCATTTTTTTTTTTTTGGAAGAATTTTACAATCAATTCTCATTGATAATTATAAGTAAATTATTCTGGCGTGATACTATAACGTGTATAATAGGTGATTATCGTATGTTTGATTCTAGCTGAATCTAATGTTTAAATCTAGAGGGTAATGTCGTTTTAGCCTGCAGATCTGATCCGTCATATCAAGTAATTGAGTAACTAATGGGTTTTGATGGTTGCTAACTCTTATGTTATGTTATGTTATATCCTATGTTATATCTATTAATGAATTTGGGTATTTCTTCTTTAATTGTAACATACCAAGGTGCATCTATTAAGGATCTATTAAGATTAGAGTTTTTGATTGGAACCGTTGAAGAATTTCTATGTTGGAATTACTTGCTGTTCCCCATAATTGGATCCCATAGGTCCAAACAGATTTTAATATGGCTTTATATAGCATTATTTTACTTTGCACGCTTAAGTTGGAACGTCTGCCAATGAGCCAGTAGAATTTTTTAAATTTTGATTTAAGTTGTTTGGATTTATCTACGATGTGTCTTTTCAATGCTATTCTTCTGTCCAGAATCATGTAGAGTCAATATCTGACTGACTCTTTGTTTGGAATTGGAATATTATTTATGATCACCTGTGGGCAGGTTTGTTTTTGCAGCGTGAGGGTTATATGACTGGATTTATTTTTATTTATTTTCAAGCGCCATTTGTGGAACCAGTTTTCCATAGGGTCGAGACCTCGCTGGAGAGTAGAGGAGGCAATTATCGGGTCTGAGAGGAATGCTAATAAAGCTGTATCATCAGCAAATGTCGCTGTGGTTATCTCTGTTAAAGTTTATAGATCGGCAGCGTAGATGATGAACAGCAGAGGCCCGAGGGCACTGACTTGGGGTATGCCAGCTTGTATTGGATATGTTATAGCGTCTAAGTATTTAATCATAAACAACCTATTGGTTAGATATGTTTTTAAGATGAAGTAGTAGGTGTGTGGTATGATTATCTTTAGTTTGAACAAAAGTCCTTCATGGCACACTTTATCGAACGCCTGCTGAATGTCCAGAAATACCGCAGAGCAATATTTTTTCTTTTCTAAATCATGGCTGGTTTTATGAGTTAAACGATGAATTTGCTCTATCGTAGAATGTTGTTTCCGGAAACCGAATTGATGATCTGGCATTGTTTTCAAATCCTCTAAGAGTGGAAGGAATCGTTTCGTTAGCTTCTTCTCAAATATTTTGAACAAAGTAAGTAGGAGAAGGTAGATAGATAGAATAGGTTTTCCAGGTTTAGATTTTGCAAGTAATCAATGATATTTCCCAATACTTAAATAGCATTCAAAGCGAAGGATTGCATTAAAAATAGAAGTGATGAATGCATTTCCTTTTACGGGAAGCTCCTTAATAGCATTGTTACTTATCCGATCACGTTCCGATGCTTTCCTGGGATTTAGACGACGAATTAATTCTATGACTTCCAGAGATGAGAAAGGTTCAATAGGGAAAGAAATCTGGAAGGGAGAGTGCAAGTATTCAGTTATTTCCGCTGCAATAGTGGAGGAATACGGTTTGAAAACATTAGTTTAGTGACTTGCAAACAAGTTGGCTTTTTGCATAGGTCTACGCGCCTATCCACCTTGCGGACAGCGAATAGGAGGGATTATTTGTGGAGGACGAGTGGGTTTCCTGGATGCCTTCCATAGTGAGTAGTTAGAGTCAACTGTGGGAGACACATTAGCAAGATATTTTTGAAAACAGTCATTTTTATAATTCGTAAGGATTTTAGTTAGTTTTCTCGTTGCATTATTATTTTACGCTTGTCGTCAGGTGTTTTATGATTTTGCCATATTCTTCTAAGTCTGCGTTTTTCTACGTTCCTTTTTATTGTGTAATGGGGGTATTCATGTTTACTAACAAAATTCTTAGTAGGAGAGGAAGAACAGATCGCGTTTATTATGCTGATGTTTAAATATTCCGTGGCTGCTTCCTATATTTTCATTTGTTTTTAGGAATATTAAGGCTGATGTTGAATGATTAAAGACTTGAATCGGCATGAACGCAAAAAAATACAAGGAAAGAACGGCAACACATCCAAACCAGTTGTCTGCTGAAGCGAACAAAACTCTCATAAAAAGGATAGTAAAGAGAAAACAACCCACTGACCTCACTAAAGAAATAAAATAGACAAACTCAAAGATGGTATCCCGCTGATGGTAGCCTTCCATATGTTATTTAGCAATAGAGCTAGAAAAATTTACCGAATATGCAGCTGGACGAATTGTAAAGTACAAATTATATAAATAAAAAGAACTGATAAATATCCGCTGATACACAGAATGGATTACTTCAATCGGAGCAACTAAATATCTTCGTTATTAATGGTTGTATGAAAAAAACTACACAGGAAAAAGTTATGTTATTCGGTCGAGCGCAGGTAGTGATTGATAATATTTTTTCTGAAAGATATTTTTTAAATAAGATTTTAAGGTCCTTATCATTCCCTTTCTTTGTGGGATCATACATTAGTTTAATACATAGATCGATCCATCTCGATTTTCCCTATAAAGATTTACTTTGACAGTTACTTTAACTCTAATTCATCAAATTGAAGGTATAAAAGTCAAAGAGGATGTAAATACAAGGAGACCATTTCGCGTCTTTCCTTGTCTTCCATATATAGTGGAACCTTGATTATCGGAACAAATAATGACAAATGTGTTCGAATAATAGAACAACAACGTTTTTCTGTACTGAGTGCCGTATACTTCAAACCAAATGGTACAAGCAAACAATTAAACGCTACATAAAATCGTACGCGTCCCACAATTTCTTATCGCTAAATCATATTACATTTCTCAATATATTTTTTAATATTCACATCTTAATAGAAGCAATTCCTCCAAGTTACTTTCGTTTTGTGCTTCAAACGATCTAAGCTCTCTTTTGAGAGTTACGAATGAGAAGGCCCAGCTTGATCTTCGACAGTATCTATGTTTATTTGACCCAGAGAACGGTTTTCCAAATCTCGAAGAACTTCCTGGGTACTTACTTTCATGACTATATTACGTATGTTATCAATTTGAAACCATGAATGCAAATCGTTAATATTGCACTGTTCGCATCCAGGTAAGTAACGCAGCAAATTAAGTGTTTCATTTAATTCAATTATCACTTCACGTGAAAATTTCTCAGTCCACTTGGTTGTATAGTTCCAAAGGGTGTCCCACGCCTTTATCAGTAATGCATCGTCGATATATGACCAGGCCTTATGCACAAAGCGGCAGCTATCCCATATGTTTAATATTTTATGTATTCGTACTACATCATCCTTCGAACAGCCGAGAGGTGATGAAGTTAATGCTTGTAGCAATTCTTGTCGGTACTTGCGCTTGAAATATTGAATTATTCCACAATTCATTGGATGCATGTCTGGTGATATGTCAAGTGGAGGACATACAATTGTAACGTATTCATCTATATTATTCAGATAATCGAGTTCGTGAGGCGGCTGCGGATTACCTAGTAACAACAAAGTGGGCTCCCTGTGCCCGTACTTCTCTTGCCTTTCTTGAATTGGCTCTAAGAAATATTTCACAAACCACTCTTTGAAAATGTTACTGTCCATCCAAGCATCGTCGTTTGCTCTGTAGATAGTTGAGAAAGTATCTGTATTCGAATTGCCTGAACTTATAGTTGTCGCAATGCTGCCGATTACTAGTACCGGCAACTTGTGAGATCCAGTAGCATTTGCACAAAAAAGTGCAGTAACGTGATCTTCGCATATTTGTAGGTTTCCTGTCGATTTCGCATGACGAAAAATCAAAGTCTTTTCTGGTACTGCTTTCCACATTATTGCTGTGTAAACGACATTGTAAACGTTCTTCATTGAAACTCCCCCCAATTGCAAAAGATCCTTAAAAGACTTTATGTATGTTTTCGTTGTTTCTGGGGATGGAAAATATTCCGTGACATCCGCTTGAGTAATATTGTGACGTTTTTTAAAGTTTCCCATCCAAGAGTTACTGGCTCTAAACTGAGGTTGTATGTTTAATCTTTTGTTAAATTCCAGAGCTTTTCTCTGTATATCTGCTCCTATTACTCTTATGTTTTTTTCTCTGCATCGTTTGTACCAGTGGTAAACAATACTTTCTAAATCCGTTATATCTCGCCATGTATATCTTTTAGGACGGTTAATAACCGCTAAGATGCTCTCAAATTTTTTTTTAAGCTCTTCTCTGCGTTTATGTAATTTGGCCAAGGTGGATATTGAAATATCGTACCTTTTTATTATGGCACTTCGAGACGTAGCCCTTTCTTCCATCATCTTAATGATTTCATATTTTTGTTCAAGTGTCAACTGTATCCGTTTTCGTTTTGTCGCCATCATTGTTTGAAACGTTTCGAATGTAAATACCGTACTGAAATATGATGAGATTTTATTTCGACAGTTATTGTCGTCGACAATTTTGATAGAGGGAAATAAATACTATATATATTGAACACGTATATGAGATACACTATAGAGAATTATACAATATTCTGATGATAGAACGTTCAGATGATATATGTAAGCAATGTATAATCGAGGTTATGCTGTATATCAAAATAACAAATAATATTCGACCGATAGTTGATAGAAGCAGGCAGCACGAAAATAAAAATTTATTATGAGATTATTATGAGAATATTAAGAACAATTTTAATTGCAAATAGTTTATAAATTAATGGTTTTCTGTACTGAATTTACACTTCTGCCTATCCTATAAAGGATAAACCTTTTAAGGAGACTAACAACTCATTGATTCTACGAATATTCCAAATGTTCTTTTCATGGATTTATTTTTCGAATATTTTTGCGTAATTTTGTAAAAGGAAAAAATTAATAACACACCCTGCGTAAAACGACTAAGCACTAGGTACACTTTCACTTTAGCTATTTTCAATCCTTTTCAACGAATATTTACAACATGATGAAGAAAGAGTTTAGAATATTTGCATCTCATGTTATCATAAATTATTAACGACGGTACAAGTTGAAGTGTATTTAGATTCTGTTCAAAATGTTCGTAGATTTTCATCAGCAAACCGTGGGATCAGCAATTCTAGCATCAAGTTTTCGCCTTTTTAAATCATTTTTTGGAATTGGATGTGCACCTCCTAAAGCGATACTAAGCTTTTCGGTGACCATCCAGACAGTGATTCGCCAATTTGATAACACTAGTTTTCGGACCCATAGAATGTTCTCATCGGTCTACAAGGTAAAAGGTCGATCCTCATAAGCTTCATCTTCCATTCGTTTCGTTGTTACTTCTTAAAATCTTTTTAGCCTATTGTAAATGACTGGTGGCTTCATAGTATTTCCTTCATATCCTTCTTTTAGCATATCAAACGCTTCAGTTTCTTTTCTCTCGCGTTTTAGGACTAATTTCGTCTTTATACATTGTTCTTTGTGTAACGGTTCAAAGAAAAATATGCGTGCTAAAGATTTTGCAACAAGCAACGAACGGGATATCATAGGCTCGCGAAATTTATTCTGTTTATAGATAAGACTATAAACTGTATTTCTTGCCCGACCAGAAATATCATTTTGCGAACTTTCTGAACAGTGAAGCATACTATGTAGTAACAACTTGTCTTTTTCGACAGAAAGTAAGCAATATTAAAGTTGCGATCATTAAATACAGATATATTGAAAATAAAAATTTAGAACAATCCTGAAGTTATTCTCTATTTTATTAAAGCGCATATGCCGTCTGGCGCTTTACACTTTCATTATTTAGGAGAATCCTATTTAGATGACGCAATTTGTGTACCATTATGTGCTATCGAGCAGTTGTCGATGACCACTAAATTCAGGAAAATATCAACCCACATCGAAATGCGTCGATGATTACGAAAACATGAATGACGCATGAGCGATTGCCCGATTGCTACTTGAATCCAGTGCATTGATCAAACTATGTACACCAACTTAATTATATACACTACTATATGCACAAGTATTCATACACCTGCTGTAATTCAAACAAAACGTTGATATTTTTCTTATATTATCAACATTACGCTAAAAATATTTTTCTCTACTATTAACTCTTTAATTCTCGTCGTAATTGGTATGAAATATTCCCCCAATTTGAAGATGGAACAAGGAATATACTTGTACCAAGCAAGTCCCATGCTTATTATTAATAAATAGTTGACACTATATAAAATTATGGAATGTGTTGGAATAAGCGGATGTTCCAATCATACTAAGATCTCAGCATTGAACAGATATGTATGCTTACAGTCTCTAAACATGGCTATTTTCATGGAAATAATTTTCATTCACATTCAATTATGTTTTTCTTTTTATTTACACTAATGAATATCAACTATTGTAGCGTATAATCACACTACGAACAACCTTGATAATTCCCAGCTTTGAAACCAGATTCGTGCAAGCAGTAAAAATTAAATCCTATTCAAAGTTCCAAGTCGTCGACTTTCATCGTCTGATTTTCTATCTGTTTAAAATTCATAGAGTTTTAAATTAAATTTGTAATTCTATTTTAGCAATTTTGCACATGTTATACTTTTGGCCATCTAATGAACATATATTGAGGTATCATGTGGGTTCTTCTTCTCTTTTTACACTGTTATGCGACAGCTAATTTTTCATATTCAGTACATCGTGCGTGTGTTTGCGCGGATAACAAATCCACAAAAATTTAATCTTTCTTAATAGATTTTTTATTACGAAGGATTAATCTTCTTCAAAGATGATTTTCTGCATACTTTTTAATTTCTAAATTAAGCACTTTAATATACAGGTTGTGTCTACTAATTTGGCGACATCAAATAATTTGAAAATCACTGTAGAATACATTGTTTTGAGCAAGGATGTTTATGTAGTTTCTTCTTATTCATTATCACGACGAGCAATTCATAAATCATACACAGATTTCAAATATTTATGGAAATTTATATTTTTGGTAATTGAAATTTGCTAATTGAAAAGATGGAAGCTTGTTGAAAAAAATATTTTGTGTATGAAGTATTACAGGAAGCAGTATACTTTGGTTATTTTATATATTCTTTCGTATTATGTGCATCGTGTGCTATTTTGCATATCCGTAGTTTGGATACAAGCTACGATAGTAGTAGTAGCTTCATTGTTTATCGAAAAAAGTATAAAGAAGGAGACCCCCATTTGCTTCAGTTTAGCCAAACTGCTATCATCCAATTACATAGTTAGCAATTATTGTCCTTCGGAAAAAGAAAGAACTTCGACGACGATACTGATTTTGCAGAAACGCCTCCAAGCGCGTTGCAAGCAAAACAAAATAATTTTCGTTTGGTTGAACTCTGTAACGGAGGTATCCCCCGTTACTGTAACCACTCCGAATATATTTCAGACAGTATTATTTTATTTGCATATTACAAAGTTGATATACAAATTTTTCCAAAATTAAAACTAAAATATTACTTAAATTGTGCATTTCTGGACACAAGTACTTGAATCATTTGTACAGAGTAGAAAGAAATATTTTGCTTTCGCTGCCATAGACGAATTCTAATGCTTCGGATTGGTAGAGATCTGTTGAAAAAGATTTCCGTAAAATTGAGCTTAACCTCGAAATTCAAGATCAAACTAATTTTTACTTGCATCGCATTGTATTCCTCACGAGGACCAGACTTGTCCAAGGTCGCAGATAGTCGGTGAACTGCACTTCAACCGTTCTCTTGAAAAATGTTGTTAAGTTTTATTGGCTTTTCCATTGACATTATTTACAATATGTTTACATTTTGCAGTTACATTGATAGTAAGTAACATGATATTAATGAGAAAACAGGGCATTATTCCTTAGTGGATGAAATATCCTACCCTAAATGGAACGATGCATGTAATTTCATAGTTTTAAATTAGTACAAAACCACATACTGCACTGTTATGCCACCATAAGAGGAAAGATTCGGGATTCCGGGCAGAGGTAATATCGGAAGGAACTCTCAAGTCATTTTTCACAAAGTCACAACATTTAGCAGCCGGGAGCACAGGAAGAACAGACCTCGGGACACCGTGGTACAGCATTTTTATTACATCGCAAAAAGAATCGGTTCAATCCGTTTCTCGAGCCTTTATTCACTTGGCAGTGCTAGTCGCAAATTCGAAGAATTATTTCGAGAAGCAGATGTACCTAATACTATGTTTTAGCTACGGCGGTGTGAAATGCTCATGATGTCGCCTATTTACACAACAGTACGAGAAATCTTTTGTAAGTTCTCAGAATTTTTTCTTAAAACTATAAATAACGAAGATATTTAATTGTTAGTTGTGCGCTGAGTTGTGTATTAGAAAAAACATTAATTCTTTCCATATACGGATATTATTAAGTGTACATAGATTTTCTTTTATCTTTCAGCTGGTAGGTAGCTTTTTATTGTCCCATATACGATATCTTGTATGCCTTCTATAAAACATCAATCACTCGGCGTATCGAATCCTTTTCCATAATTTCTATGTACGTACATGATAAATTTTTGGAGATAATTATAAGTACATACATCTTGCTGTGTTCTATATTCACCATACAAAAGTTCATCGAGTCTCGGGGATAATTTAAAAATATTTGTACAACTCGAAATCAAAACCTTAAATACAATTGGTTTTCTCTTTTCATCATATGAATTTCACTTACGATTAGTGTCATTATCTATTTATCATTTAGTAATATATTTTGTAGTTATTAAGCTTTTGTTATATATCATGAATATTAATTTAAATAGAGAACTTTTATACTGTTGTATTTTGCTATATGTATGTGCCTCAATAGTATGCCGTTTTTATGATAAATATGAACACACAATAATTACACATACATATAAATCGATATGATGGGTATAAACATATATAAATTACGTTTGAACAGGTAATGTCTAAACACTTCTATCATAGTCTCATATTATTATATTTCATTATCTTTATCGCTTTAGCAAACAGTAATGTTTTCTTTAACTATTTCTCATACAGCATAATATTTATAGGAAATGACACGGCACGCGAGATCTTCTATCAGCCTTGAAAGAGAATTGTGAAAATTATGAATATTGAAGTTTATGTCGACTATCTCTGATCTTAACGATCATTGGAGTGAAAAAATGAATAGAAATGCAACAACCTATATAAACTGCTTGAAAGTAGATCTAGTCATTTTTTTCATACTACTCATTTTATAACTTGCAGTAGTGTGTGGAAGTTTAGAAGGAACAAATATTCGTCGGATTCGCGTTAGGATTAAGGGTAGGGGTGTGTAACGAGTCTTCGCTTGAGTTAGCCATCAATATTATGATAGGGATAATGTCCGTTGATACGGCAAATTTCCCGTATCTTCCCGTTAGGACAAAGGCTGTTTGTCCGTTTGAAGGGCTTTAGTTAACTAAATCCTGAGATTTATAGCGGGTCCTCAGGCTAGCTGGACATGTACTGTGGAGATGCATCGACATCTGGAAATCATCCGACCCGAAGTGTAGGGTCCGCGCGTGGCGAGCCATGGGACACAGACAGTTGGAATGTTTACTGTCCAATGTCCCTACAACTATTTCCTTTAAGGGGAGCTATACAATTACTCCATCCCTTTGTTAGACAAAACGCTTATCCCGTGACCGCGGACACGTTCGGCGACTGGTTGTCGCCTTCAGCCCAAGCTCATTATACAAATCTTGAAAGAATATATTCGGATTGGGTCGCTGACAATTATTTAATTACAGTTATGGTGGAATCTAGACTAAAGTATTAGGGGATCTTCCCAAAACTCCAAAGGGAGGCTCCGGTGTCTTCTTATCTCCGACATATATATATATATATATATATATCGGTCGGAGAGCGAAGAGGTGGAGATGAGAACAGGGTGGCCAGCATACTTTTCTAACCACCAACATAGAAATTAGCCAATTAACGGCAACGTCCATTTCCCTCACTTTCCGAACGCAGGCTTTTCTCGACGAATCCGATGATCTCGTGTCCTTAGACACATCCCATCATAATTTGTCTCTGCAGCATCATTGCGGCGGAAAGAATCATTCTTGTACGATCTTATTAACGAGTTATACAGTATCTTTGCAATTGAGTGAACACTTCACAAGGAGTCCGACTTGAACTTTGGAGGAAAGTACATTTGCCATCCCGTGGACCGCGGATTCGTTATTGATCCTATGACTATTATCGTTAGTGTCTAACCACCGTGGTTATTTGTCAATTCCGTAACATCTATACTGGTATCCATGGGCATTATCCTTATCGCAACAGCGAAGACTCGTTACACGCCTCTACCCCTAATCATAAAGTGAACCTGTTTGTTACAAACAGAAGAAACGAAGCGAAACAACCTGGGAGTGCACAAATTGTAAAGGTAGCTTTGCACTTACCGGAATGTTTTATGAATTACCATACCATACAGAATTATTAATTTTTATACTTGTGAGTATTTTTTAGTAAAATAGTTATTTATGACTTCGTATAACTAAATTATTTATTTACATTTTGTTTTGCATCTTTAGGTTTGGTGATTATGACATAGTCAGAAAATTAATTTCAATTCAAATATTATTCAAATTATTTGTATTCCGCTATTGTTTAATTATAGTATTAATACTTATACAGGATTTACTGCAATCATATGTACTAATTATATGGTATGGCAAGGGGTTAATGAGCAGGAAAATTGGATGTATAATCGCAAATGATCGTAATATTATGAACATAGGAGGATCACATAAAAATATTTCTTACGAAATCAAAAATAATAACAGTACATACAGTTTCGAAGAAATAAGAATTCCAACACTAGAGAAAATATTAGAAAGAGCCTCAAAGGTAACTCACAACTTTAACCAGTACAAAGCCAACTTCAATACGTTACAAATAAAACTCAATACCCTACAATTCAAGCGACGTATAAATTCACTCAAATAATATGGCATATCTACACTAAAAATATTAGGGTATATAGCCCTAGGACTAGGAACAATATATATGTCGGGTTCACGTTATGATTAGAGGTAGGGGCGTGTAACGAGTCTTCACTTGCATTAGCCATCGTAGTTGTACAATAAAGGCAAAGTTTATTAACACAAGTACGAATATTACAGAGTTGACAAATAACCACGGTGATTAGACACTAAAAATATGACCGACGACGAAATGACCGATCCCCTATTTCGTTTAGGATAATAGAGGTAGTTGAACTGATTATGATGCTGAAGTAACAGGTTGCAACATACTCTTTATTCCAACAACCTGTTCTCGTAAAACATAGGTTTATAGATAATAACTAAGATATCGACTGATAGATAATAAGTTAAGATATTAACTGAGCAGAGTGTGTTGAGAAACTGAACTTTTTGACGCTGCTGCGGAGGAAAACTTGATAATGGGTGGGTCTAAGGGCACGAGATAGGCGGATACGTTATGGGCAAGCTATTGTCAGGACAGTGAGGGAAATGGATGTCGCTGTTAATTGGTTAATCTACCAGGTTAGCGGGTGAGGAAGGATACTAGTCGCCTCCGAGAGAAAGTTGCTAGCGGAAAGCATCAGACATGACAAAAACCAGATTTCCCGTATCTTTCCGGAGTGGATAATAAATTTAAGGAATGCTGTAACTAAAAGATATTTATTCGGTTTGAAGGACCTTAACCAGAGAAATCCTAAGAATTCTGACGAGTCCTTAAGCTTGTTGAAGGTATGCAATGAAGATGTTTAGACATCTGGCAGCCATCGTGCTCGAGGGATGGAATCCACTTTGTGTAGCAAGCCACGGGACGGAATATCCTCCTGCCGTTGAGAGGATACCGATCGAAGTTATTGGGGTGTGGTATTGATTAAAGCGTCCATCCTACTACTTCTCGAATGCTGGTTGTCCGAGTTGAATTGGCAGTGGAACAAGCCTTTTGATGCCTCGATCCAAGATGCTCGTCGCCGTCTGAACCGTACCTGTCCGAATGATACTGTGGCGGCACTCGACGACGGAACTTTCCGACGGCTTCGCGACACAAAGCATAATATCACCGAAGTGTAACACCGAGATGTCTAATGAGCCATCTATATCCCTACGGTCCTTCCGCCGAATATTCGGAAGGATGTGTACGCGGCAACAGTCGCGGACGTCTAATGAACGCATGCGTAATGGGGATATCGAGGAGCAATGAATGAAAAGAACTTGTTCAAAGATTTATTTGGTTTTGAAAAGCGACGTGCGAAGGGTCAAGTCTAACAGCGAAGCAAACATAGTCGAGAAGCCAGGATTATTGATTGTTGATTGTTAAATAAATTATATTGTTGAACATCGAGAGTATTTCTGGGCACCTTACGGCAAACACCACCTCAATACTGTAGTATCGTGGACGAGGGGCCTGGGGAGCGTCGTGTGAATTATAAACGAGCGGTGGCTGAGCATGTGCGTGTTGGGGCTAGGACAAAAGACAAGGGGTTGCTAAGGGACATAAAAAGAAATTAAAGGCAGTATGAGTTGAGAAACCAGAGAGTGCAAATTGCGTTGTGGAGAGAGAGTTGAATCCGTGGTGAGGAGAATTGCTAATTAATTATCTAGTTGTCTTAATTATAATACGTTGTAGTGATTAGTTGACACTGAGGAACGGAATGTTCTTCTTACGAAGTAAGTAGAAGTCGTTTCTTGTTCTCTAAATTTTACAATGATATTTATTATATTTAGTAATATCATTTTACTTTATAAAATAAAAGAATCAACTGTTTGAGACATATGAGTATGTATGGTATGAACGTATATGTACGCTCTTCGTATCTCAGCGCCCACTTTTCCAGAGCGTATATATACGCTCTTCGTATATGAATGTTCATTCTTCGAGGGCGCATATATACGCCCGTTGGAGCGAAAGGGTTAAATAACCATCGTATCCTGTTTAATCAACATCTGTTTAATCCATTTATTATAAATAAGCTAATCATAATAGTACACGATACTACAGCACCATCGGCGCCTGGGTGGACATTGATGACTGGGCCTAAAGGCCACTGCATCGAGGGTACGTTGTCCTCTCTGAGGGTGTGTGCGTGTGTGCCGTCTGTGGAGTTGATCGTGGCCGTTGTGCAACGTTCAGCGGTCATCGATAAGGTGTCGAGCACTCCAATGGGAACCGAATATTTCCTTTGCATGAGCCTAAGTGATTTTGCTAGCCATTTCAATCATGAAATTTATGCCAGAGATCGACAACGGATTGGTTGGCTTTTGTCGCTTAGAATATTGATCTGAGCCGTCACATAATACGTCATTATGTAATGAGTTGGGTGCAAATATTATTAATGATTCGGTTCTCTTTGAAGTCGTCAATTTTCGAAGTAATTGTTTGTTTGATCGTAACGGACTGGATAAGGGGCTCAGACTTTTCCGAACATGTGGTGGTGTCGAAGCGAGTGTCGGTGGAAGTGTCGGAGGGGGAATCGGCGATCGAGTGGATGTTCGGATGTTTGTGCTCGGCCGGTTGTTGACTTTTGAATTTTGTCCCGATGTGGAAGCGTGTGGTGATGTTGTGCGCACACATAACAGCATCCGGAAGCACAACGAAGAATCTAGTGCCCCTTCCCCAGGCAATTGGTGCATACGGATGCTTCCTTGGCAGCTGTAAGGCGTTCCTTCACTGATTTCGCTTTGAAGATATCGCAGACTCAAATTCCGTGCGGTCCCCGGCAGATTGGATATGTCGACGGAGATTGCGTAGCGGTGAATGCCTGTTCCCGCGGACCGCTTTGTCGTGTAGGGTGACGTGGTTTTGGCGTCCGTCTTGTCGAAGTTACTATGGATGTCATTAATGTACAGTTTGCCTTTTTTCAAGGAAGTCTAATAAATGAGTGTGCGGAGGCATTTCTTTGTTGGGTATAGTGAGCTCCCATTGTTGAATGGTGTCCTGGTTTAATTTGGAAAGACATAGCCCTATGACAATGGTATTTAACGTAGCTAGATCACCTAAGTTCTTCAATGCGCGAAGATGTTGTTCCATATATTGTCAATTAAATTCGCCAACGTTTCCGATGTCTCGTTGGTCAATTTAGGATAGTTCTGGATCGCATTCCAGTGACGTAAACAAGTTTGTCGTGGACAATCGAATCTCTCCTTGAGGGCAACGATAATGTCTGTATGACTAACTTCAGTGATGTTCAATGATTGAATACATTTCGCTGCTCCACCAGTTACGGATGCCTTGAGATAATGTAGCTTTTGCACAAGCGTCAGCTGATCGTTTCGATCTATTGTGGAAGAGAAGATATCGTAGAAGGCACTCCACTTTTTAAAGGTGCTGCCGAACGTAGGTAAACGTATGTTGGGTAATTTCTCATCGGCCCCGGTGTTGTGGATGATCTACCGCTTATAGGTGTTGCAGGAGAAGATGGTTGTACGCTATCAATGAGTTGTATTAATCGTGTCTTCAGATCATAATAGTATTCTAAGGTGGCCCGCGCGTTTTCTCTTTCGTCGAGCGATTCTAATTCTTCTTCCATAACGTTGAACCGGCTCCACGTTTCGACGACAGATTTGCGGTTTGTTATTAAGAGGGGTTTGTTCTGCTGACCAGGCCGTTGATATTCGTCGAGTCGTTCCGACCACTTCGGTACTATATTCGTGGAACTACTTCGCGATGAAGGTATTTCCTTCCCAAAGTTGACTCTCTAGCTGTTGCGAGAATAAAGATGCGAGATTAAAGTGCCATTAAGGTTTCCAGGTGTTTCGGCAACCTTGAACACCTCGGAAGCCAGAGCAGCTCCGCTCCTATGTCCGCAGTAGTGGATGTCCTTATTTCTTCGGCCAGTTCCAAGAAGACTTCGGAAGATTCAGCGGCCTTCCTTTTCTTCGTGCGGGGCGCTTGGGCCACGGGGGTTTCTTCTTCCACCGATGTTTCTCCGGTCCCCACGCTCAATGAGGAACAGGAGAATCCCTCCTTTGGCAGAACCGCCTTCCTCGTGAGTTTGGTGTCAGCTTGTGGCGACTCCACTTCGTCCCTTCCTCTCGTTGCTTTATCAACCTTCTCCTCGTCGTTAGTTTGTTTATATTTGTTTTTAATACTTGTCATCTGGGTCGTCCGGAACCCATCCACCTAGGATTCTTAGGGCCACCAATTCCTGCGAAAAGGATATCCCCCCGACAAAGCCACCTACCGGGGGAAGGCTGATATCACCGGAGGGTCGCCAGGTACCCCGGGGTTGGCCGCTGATGATTGATGCTCCCATCAGCAACCTTGCGGTGCCCTCGACTGCGAGGTACTCCATCGCCGCGGACCTTTCCTTAGGGTTAGGGATTTTTTTTTTAGAAGTCTTCATCCTCGCGGTCCGGCCAATGAAGGCAGGACCCCCGGCCCATTGAGGCATGAACCATTCCATGACCGTATTCCATTGGATACGGTATTTGGGATAGCCCAATGAAGATGTTCAGACATCTGGTAACCATCTTGCCCGAGGGATAGAGTCCGCTTTGTGTAGTAAGCCATGGGATGGAACACCACGTCTGTCAAATATCCTATATGCCACAACCACTGAAACAATAACAAGACACCTACATCCGACAGACACCCAAACACTCCTCCAGAGGGACCCAAATCTTGGTATATAAATTTTTCCAAATCAGTACTCGATATACTCTATTATAACATTCTGAACTGTTAACTCTGTTGGATACATATAAAAAATTTTACATGGACTATCACATCTAAAGTCCGAATTATTCACCTTGTTTGAGAAACGTACAAACTACATGAAATAATTCAAGCGACGTGAGAAGACAACTGTACATCTGTTAATTTCACGTGACACGCACTTAGATGGTTTTTATCTCCGCATAGATAACACCGTCGCATCGGTCCTGCGCAGCTCCATCGCGACTCGTCCGCTTGGATCTTTCTTCGACCTGCTTGCTTTTAGTCCGCGTTTTCCTCCATGGCATCCTACAGGGTAAACTTCTTTTCTAATTCGCGAATGTCCTTGACGCCATACAGTATGAATGTGTTTGTCTCTTCATCGCGAATTCCATCGACAATACGCTTTATTACGGCCGAACTCTCCATATTCGCTTGCATAGCTATGTCCAACATTTTGTAGACATACTCCTGATATGTCTGGGTTTCCTTCTTGGTTTGTCTTGACAGTTCCTTATGCACCTTGACGCATCTACTTTTTGCGCAAATTTCGTTCAACATTTCCTTCATTGTTTTCCAGCTTTTAAATCACTTTTCGTAGTCAACGATCAATTTTGTCTAACCGCGTAAAAGTCTCTTCGCGTATATTAGGAAATTCCAGCGCACTAGAGCGAAAGAGGACACCGAAATTACAGATTACAGATGGAAGGAGTTCTCCTTGGCAAGAGGAGTACTGCTCCGCGTCATCAAGACCACGTTTCAAAACAAATGGCATGGGGCGTCTATACAAATTAATCAGGCCAGCTTTGAAGAAGAGCTCCAAAGCTCACTATTTTAGATGCCTGTTCATTATTTCTCCGTCTCCATAGATCATACCGAACTTTTGTTTATCCGTAGGATGCGGAAAAAAATAACGCGCGCAACACGTCGACTGAGTTGTTGAAGTACAATTTCGGAGTGCGCCGCTTCGCGTGGAGTTATCGATATAGGATCTCAGATACATCAGTCAAATCAAATAATATATTTATTTTATTTAAGTAATTTCAACCCACATCGTAAAATGGAGAATGGCAGTGAACTTTTTTCGTTTATTATTACGACGAATTATTCCGTCAAATATACAAAGAAAACTACTAATTAAAATAGATAGTGAAGATAGAGATAGCGATTGTGATTGTGATTGCGATGAAATTGTTTTTTCACTTCGGAAGCGATGCACAATCATATCTGATGGCGAGGAAGGAAGTGGAAATGAGGATTGTGAAATTAATCTTCTATCTAAGATATAGATATAGAAAGACACTAAAAATAAAAGCAAAATATGGCAATATTCACGAATTTCTGAAATAAATGTACTAGAATATACTATCTGGAATGAATGAAATACTAAGAGGAGAATTTTGGAAAATCGTTGTGACAAACCCTAATTGTTATACGAGTCAGGTAATACAAGATGAAACTCGCAAATTAAGAAAGTTTGAACACAATTGGAGGGATGCGAATATAAATGAGATAAGTGCTTATTTTGCTTTATGCATTTTGATGTCACAAGTGAAAAAATCAAGTGTTCAATGTTACCGAACATTGTTAGAAAATAGATGCGTGTACATCTGTATTGTACGAGCGAGGAATGAAAGAGAGGAAGACAAAGTTAAAACGCCATGAGACGAGCGCATCGCGTGTACGTTGAATGAATGAATGTGCAATAAAACAAATTCATTCCTATTTGAGATGTATAAGAGAATAGAGCAGTGTACGTTAATACTTCAAGTTATTCAGTTACATATTAATTTTATATTTAATAAAACATTATATGTTATTACTTTAACAGTCACAAAATATTTCGAAAAACAATACCATTTTGGAGATTTGCACAAATACCTCGCTTTTTACATTTCGCTAATAATGAAGTATAATCGACAATTTAATTCACGCAAATTCAATAAAAAACTTAAGAATATTGGCCATCCCTAGAAATATGTATCATTAGACGAGTCTCTAATGAAATATAGAGGTTGCATGTAGTATAAGCAGCACAATCCATCAAAAAGAGCACGCTTTGGTGTGAAGTTTTATAATCTATGTGAATCTAAGACGGAATATTATTTCTTGAATTTCTTTAACGGGCTGGCCTGCAGTCGACATGCCGACTTTAGTAAAAGTTCGTTTATTAGAGATAGGTTCTTTAACTCAGTTCTGTGTTTGCAAGTACCATAAAGTCATAGAGTGAGTTATGTTAGAGTGAGTTAGGTTGAGTTGGAACATTGGAAGATGCGTGCATCTTGTAATATCGTTACCAGCGGAAGCTCTTGCCCAAAAGACTTACACAAGCGGCCTAGAGCCCTATGCGTAAACCAACCACCAGGTTGATAGAATACAAGCAATCGTCCTTTTCCGAACTAGAGGCTATTTCTGATCTCAGGCGTTTTCTAGGACACATGAGTTACTGCTACCTTTGCATTCACAACACAGCTTCCACCCCTTACCCTCCCTCGCTTGTAGCCCCTTTCCATTACTCTGGACATTCCTCAGACTCTTCTAAGAAGGACAAAAGGAAAGTCTTCTGGACACTAGTCACTGAACAGACATTTCAGAATTGTAAAGATTGTATTACCACCACGTTCAGAGCCACATTTCTCTAACCTTTCGTACCTCTCCGCTATGCACGGACGTCTCGGACGCAGCCATTGCCACAACTTTGGAACAGTTCGAAGGCAATATTTGGCAACCAGTAGCTTTCTTTTCACTTAAAGTCACTTCCGAAGAGATAAGCTATTCTACATATGATCGTAAACTTCTAGCAGCCTCTGAAACAGACAAATCCTACAGTCATCTACTCGGAGGCAGGAAATTTTCGATTCAGTCTGGTCATCAATGGTTCGCTAATTTACGCTTTTTTCCCAGCAACTACACAAGGCAGCGCATCGTCATTGTCGTCAACTAAACTACTTGCATCGATCCAACACTAAATTTATCCATGTGAAAAGGCTAGATAATGTTACGTTCTGCTTCAATTATTTAATTATTAAATCCATTTATTCAAAATTTCTAACTTAAATTAAAATTTCAAATAATGCCAACAGCATTCCTCCGCTGCCACCAAAAGTAATGTATGTTACAATCTGCTCTCTAGATCATGTTTTATACTCGAACAAAATTCTATTCAATATTACTACCACCAGATTTAACAACAGATTAGATTAATCGATGCTTTTATTAACCAACAACAATTAGTACCACTGTGCCGAACGGCGTGGTAGAGGCTAACTGTATCTCTGCTACTCCAAAACAAGAATAAATTCAGAATATTACTTTATTCAGCATAACCAAAATTCGGTGCTACAAAAACGTCTGATTTCTGCCGCAAGTAAATCCGATACTGGACAAACCGAGAGAAGAAAACTTGTTTTTAAGAATTCGTAGAATAGGCTTTTATAACGGAGTCGTGTTTCGCTGATGGACATTACAACAATTAGAAACTGATGTATCATTTTGTGACTACACATTGTTCCCGAACGATTCAACGTTCATAAAAAATCATCATGAGTTCAAGTAAATACGTGCAATATTTATTACTGGGCTGTCGGAAATTTTCATAGGTTACGGAAAGTGGACTACCAACGTTCATGGAATAACGTTAATGCTTGGTACAATAGAGTCTGCAGGAAGATTATCGAATCTCTTTTTTATTGAATTAATCATTGTTAAATACGCATCGCGTTTGGAGAATTCGATCATGAAACTGTTAGACGATGTGTCTTATGATAGTCGAATTCGAATGTAATATCATAATTGTTCAGCACACTTCGCTCCCAGAATACGTCAAATACTTGATCGAATTTTTTCTAAATTGGACTTCTTTCTAGACTGGACTTCGTAATACGGAAAATTGGTTGGTTCTATCTCCGGTTCTTATTGTGTTGGATATTTTTTTGCAGGGTACGCTAAAAGACAAACTGTACGATGATGTTACAATAACAGCGAGACAAATTAAATCGAGACAACAACGTCAATGAAAGATAAATGTCAATACAAGTGTACCGAAGTTAGTAGTCAGCATCTAGAATGTACTCGAGGACTTTTTTGGTCGGGCGTAGCAGCTACTTCAGATGATTTAGCGTATACATGATGCGTGTCTTACTACTAACTATTCGAATAATTTATCTATATTTACATCTTTGAAAATGTGATTTTGTAATAATTTCTGTATTTTTTATGATAATTTATAGAGCATTCACCAAGATGCATTCTTGAATATAATTGACCTCATTTTTCAACAGTTTAAAATCAAGTTCATCTTCATATGAGCTAATTTCACTTTCGAAAACCATTTTTTTTTTTTTATAGTTTTCAAATTATAATACTTCTGTCATGATCGTCGAATCCGAACTAACATTGGAGACGTTATTAGAACCATAGTTTCGGAGGGATATGAGATTAAATATTTTATCTCCATTTTAAAGTATAACACTTTACACTTCCTAACAAAGAGCATAAAGAGCTAAGGAACCAATTTACGAATCAATATTGCACTCTCATCAATTGCAGATATCGAAATCTAGCATGAACAGAGACTGTCGCCTCTCGCTCACCACTGGAGTTGCAGCACGGAACGCCGTGACGACTGAGAGTCGCCTCTCGAGTGCAGAAGGTTAAGATTATACATTTCGAACGTCATACGGTTTGTATAAAGTTATTTTTCACCTGAACGTTTCTGTCACCATATCGTTCCATTAGATGAAAAATATCCTGATTTTGAGCTTGTTAAATTCATCAGAAATGTCTAACTGAGTGATAAAAAATATTATAGCATGATACATAAAAGAAAGTGGAGATGATCTTAAAAACTTACTCTAAAAAAAAGGCATAGAAGAGATAAGTATCATGAACTTGATGGTCCTTTGAAATCGTAGCACCTATGATAAAAATTTTGATCAGTCTACTACTAACGAAAAAAAATTGAGTCTTCCATGTTAGGTAGTCCATCTCCTATGTAAATAATCGTTGTACAAACCGAAGGAAAATGGTAGCTACATGCAATATTTTCAGTTATATCTTAAAATTAACAATATAATACACATATTTTATAAAAATGTGTTTTATATGCTCTTTTCGGTACAATGAACATATCTCAATACACAAGGAAATCGTTATTAGAATATAGGTGAAAACATATTTCAACTTATGAATATAATGAAAATTATGTAAGAAAATATAAATAGAGAATAATCTAAATATAACAAATTTACAACACACCATATGCAAAATATGGCTGTAGTACGAACAAATAATTACTAACAATGTTTCATGTTTCTATTCCTGTTGCCAAATATCTATTAAGTTTCTATGTGTTCAGTTTTTTAATTTTCTTTTGGTGTAAAATATATTATTCTCTCAGAACTTCGCAGTTCGACTTCCTTACGATTTGAAATTGATTTCCTTCTGCGACTACATTTTGAACGAAATATTGTCCAAATATATTCAGTAATATTCAGCTTTAATGAATCAATTCAAAGCTTCAATAAACGTATTTAAAAAAAAAACAATAATTCCAAAAAATTTAACTATATAAATTGATACATCATTATATTGGAGAAACAAATCTTTCCACATAATGCGATTAACATACTGATTACATTTTCCGTATATCAAACTGATATATCTATAACCGTTTATACGATACTGTTGACAATTAATTCCATTTGTTATTAAAATTAATATCTTCGTATGAAAATAGAGTTTCATTTAACCCTCCTCTTATTTGCCATAATTTGTAAAACAAATTTCCAAAGCATTGAATCCAAAATGTTAATATTACAATAAGTGTCCCTTTTCTTAAATGATAGAACTTATCCAGGAAGTAATGAGTATCGAAATGCAGTACGTTGAAACATACTGGAACCTGGTAGAAAATTTTCGGAGAGTATTAACAACTGTTATCAAATACCGATGACTGGGAACGATAACATCATAAGTAGCAGGTGTAATGTTAGAGTCGTCAATACCGTGACAGAATTAACAGTCTTCACAAAACAACAATGGTCTGGATCGAGTATAGTTTGTTCACAATTACGCAAATTCTTCAATATCTTGTTAAATCTATTCCAGCTTTCTCCCTTATTCTTTTACCACTCTACAATTTCGCGCGGGTCTGTACAATCTGTATGCATTATCCTTTTTACTTTCTTGTACTATCCTCTAACTTTACATTTCTTGTTCATTCTTGCGATTTTCAGCTTTCTTCCCACATATAATATATTGACTAGATGTTTATATTTTATCTGCTTCCTCTTGTTTCTCTACCTAAGGGCTCATTTTTTCGCATCGTCACTCGCCATTGACCCCTCAGAGTTAATAGACGGCGATTCTGGTATATTTTCCTTTAAGCACTGTCACCTCCAAAATATTCCTAATAAAACATGTAATTCGTTAATACCAATAAATGTGCTGAATGGAGTTCAGCATAGTTCACATATAGTGATACGTATAGTGATAAGTTTCGCAAACGAATTGTGTTGACAAAACAATTCAATTTGACAGAGTCTACGCTTCAGAAAACTTTCTCAATATGCAGAACAAGATACTCCATATTCAACGAGATGAGATGCTCAACAGGCACAAGTCAAGAGCTAGTCGAAATTGTGTCTATACAAGATATCCATGACTCATGGTATGAATCCACATGACCATGAAAGTTGTGACGTTATATGACCAAGGTGATCCTTTCTCACAAAGGATCTAAAACCGGACTTTCTTTCCTTTTGGCTCTAGTAGGCCAACATATTTCTTCAAGGAGTTCTTGTACGTTATTTCTGTATTTTTATACAACGTTCAATCTCACTGTTATATAATTTGACTTGTGAGTGTTATGCAGCTAAATGTTCCATTCGTTTACACATCTGTATAAGCTGACACTCGATGATTTGATATAGATATGTTTCATATATTATTGCTACATTGCCACATTGCGTATTCCGTATGTCAAAAAATACATAGTGAAATCCTGAATTTAGGTTTCTTCATAGATAAGACTTTACTTGGTTCTACTTTTAAAGTACATTGTATGAATATTTCAAACCTTTATCTGTAGAATTATGAAAGTCCCCACATACATTTTTAAGAGAAGATTTCTCCACAATGAGAAAGTGATGTGTGATGTATCATAATGTATCATATTCAAAAATGCATGTGAATCACGTGGTCACCTGACTTGAACGCATCATTGATAATTGATATACAACTTTTCTTTGCTATCGTTTTCTCACCATTTGGCAACTTCAACTTTTGAGTGTATTAAGTGCACCCCCTTGCTATGAACGTTTCAAACTTCATAATACAAGTCTACCGTTCCTAATATCTCCACTTTTATACCTATCTTGTGTTTCTTTTTACTAATAATCATTTTTGTTATTGTACCATGCGCTTTTTTCACTCCATTGCGAGTATGCCATCTGCAAATTATTGAAATAATCTATTGCGTGGACAGATATTACAAATTCGAAACGCTGCCATACTAATGGTCATCCTGCATGAAGTCTTTGACAATATGATGGCCAATGCTTATATCTTGAATATAGTGCACTGCCATCCATCTGACGCATTGCAATCGAATTGTTACTAGATACGTGGAATGTTTTATTACAAGATACTAACTACTGTTAGTAAATTCCTTTTTATCAATTTGCCTTGATCTTCCTTTTGTAATATTTTACAGAATTCTTGAAAAATTTGAGACTGTCCTTCGACTTCTATTAACAAATCTTGTAATTTCTTTCTCTGTTACAATATAATAATTCGTTCATTGTAGTAGCAAAATTCAGCCGATTTCGTTATTACTTTAGAAAACTTTTCCTTAATCTGTTTCCAAAGTTTAGTGAGGAATAAAACAATAAAACATTAAGTGTTTTACCTATATTTGATTTCGATAATAATAAGAAATATTGGATTCTATTTAGATCTTTTTCTATAACTTTCATAATTCATGAAAATAATATTTCTCACGTTTAAGCATGATAGGATATGCAATTTATGAAACTAAAATTTATATAATATTGAGTATGTTCTCATTTTGCAATGAACTGTATCTGTATCAGATATAATCTTAGAATCTCTTGTGAAGCTAACATAAACTTTGGATATGCTACCTCAGTGGTCACATCACAACAATCACGTTTCGAACAACCACGATAACTATTAGGTCGTCCGAAAAGTTTCTTTCGTTTTATAAGGAAATAATGGATGCACAACATTTTCCGTTTTATATTATTGTATCGAATGAACTATTATTCCTTTTTTTCTCTCAAAATAAGGATCACAACGTTCGACAGATTAGATTTCATGTTTGTATAAAGATGCATCGTTATAAAAGACGTGTCTGCAAAAGAAAGACACTTTCCGGACAACCCAATACAATTTGAAATAATGAAATAGAAAATTCGAAATATTTCTTAAGGAAGTTTTAGCCTATAGTACTTTCGCACAGACTAGAAGCATATTCCGACGCAGAGTGATTTGGGATACGTGATAAGGTTCATCCGAAGGGTACTTGCAAGATCGATCCTTACCGAAACTCAGAGACTGGGGACTGAGTGAGTGGTAAATCCTCACCTTCGAGCTTATGAAGTTCTAATCTCACCAAAATTCTAATTATTGATGTGTCTTTCGTCTATTATGCCAAACTTAGCGAATGGTAATATCAATATGCTTGTTATTACGATAGGAGAGATGGTTCCTGATATGATAAAATAGATCTAAGCGCATAAAATGATCTAAAATACAGAAAAGAAGGGGTCGATGGATCTCTTTTTGCAACCTACTGACATGCATACAAACACACTTTAAAAAATTCTCAATTCCCAATGAATTTAGAAAAAAACAGATACAAATTTCTGGCAGGATAACAATGATTTCAAATATGAATTATGTATTGTTTAAAAACTAACATTTCGAGCGAATTCGCTGAGCGTGGTGTCAAAGTTATACAAGAATATCAAGTATTAAAAGATAATGGCAACATTGGATGTGGAAAGTACAATAATATTTCTATATTATTTTCGAGGTGTTTTTGTAGCAAACCTGGATGCTTGACCACATACATTATTATTCTGGTATTTTGTTCGTTGTATTACTTCTTGCAAAAGAAGATACCTGCATGAATGTCTGCAATCAGGAGGATCTTCCTCGGGAAACCCGGGACATCGAACACAACGACCCGTTCCTTTTATCAGCCCCAAAGTTTGGGACTTGCCCCATTGAAGCAACTGCATCACATTCTAGTGGATAAATTCATTGCCGTGAACGTTTTCGATGAGCACCAACTACAGTCGGTCGATATGATCTGTGAGAATATGTCATGATTTACGTGGTTGCGCTGCGCGAGGCTTGCAGAACGTATAAGTTTTTGCACGTAATTGGCGTGGACTTATCGAAGGCTTTCGATATTGTCTCACACAAGACCATATATCGCATACTCAAGAAGGCGGATTCATCGCCATCCTCTTTCTGGCCTCAGTAGGCCACCGATACAACTGACAACAAGACGTGATGTGCGGCAAGGATATCCACTTTTCCTCTTGTCCCCATTGTTCAATCTGGCCATGGATCTAGCATTGACAGTTCTTTCGGAGGCTGTTGGTTCGGTACTCGGGAATGAGTGTGTCAACGCGCTCGTCTATGCAGATGAAATTGTTTTCTTCAATTCGAAACTATTCGTCTACAAGAAAATTTTGTATTGCGGGTCCCTTGGAGGGTTATAGTTGCTCGAGAGCAGGGGAGATCTAGATCTTGCCTACTCAAGTCGCACTCCTACCTCGCAGTGCTACCGCCAGTAACGTGTGCGCCGTGTCTGAGTGGGTAATTCTCTGCCCCGGACACGGCGTCCATGGCCAAACGGAGTGCGGGAAGTGAAGGAACGGATCCGATTTGTGATCACCACCTATTGATATCAGAAGTCTTAGTATCAATATATACCTCGGCTAATCGAGTAACGGAGTAACCGTGAAGAAATGGATACAAATAACTAAATTGAATAAAGGAATTCGTTCCTGAAGAAGACTGAATAAAAAACATATTGTTTCAAGCGAAAGTGGAGATTCGGAGACGGAGGCTGATGAGCCTATAATTGAAGAATGGACAGATGAGGATACTTTCCCAAATCTGGAACCTTTTAAAGGAATTTGTGGTACGTCGACATAATTACAAAGAAACTGCAGTGTGAAGGAAGCTGTTGATTGTACATTTGGCAATGCATTTTTCCAAATTACTTCTGAAGAAACAAATCGCTATCATTTACAAAATGTACACAAATATAAGGCTAATTCTAAACAAGGAAAATAAAGGAATGTCTCATGTTCAGAAATAAAAAATTTGTCCGGAGTATTCATTTTGATGGGATAAATACGAAAGGAAAACATAAAAGAATACTGGTCCGTGGATCCATATCCAAATATCTTTTGGCAACACCTATCTTTTCAAAATTAATGAGTAGGAACAGGTTTGAACAGATTACAGAATATTTACATTTTAACGATAACATGAAAATGAATGCAAATAGTAATAGACTTTACAAAATAAAATCTGTTTACAATTATTTAATAGAACAATTTAAAACCGTTTATACACCTCATCAGAACCTGTCGCTAGATGGAGCCATGATCGCTTGGCGTGGAAAATTAAAATTTAAGACATACAATCCACGAAAGCTCACTAGATATGGAATACTTGTACGAGTATTATCGGAGAGTCATACTGGATATATATGTAGTATAGTGTAGTATCGTGGACGGATTGCCTGGGAAATATCCGGTGTGTGTTAAGTGTTGTCAAGGAGTGTTGTCAGCGTTGTCAAAGAGTGTGATCAGCGTATTAAAAAAGAACCATTGTAACGAAAGTAGTGAGTAACGAGTGGTGACTGCGTGCATATAGACTGACGGAGCATCATACTTGATTTCGTGTTGGCGTGAACGATATTGCAACAAATCATACCGTTACCAAACCTACTAGCATTATATTATTTCCCACATATATGTAATATAAAAATTTATTGTGGACAAGGCAAAAAACTGCAGGACACCGTAACAGCGATTCTTACACCGTATTTCGAATATTGGTACCATCTTTATATGGATAACTGTTATAATACTTTGAATATTGCTGAATTTATTACAAAATAAAATACGAATATGTGACACAATACGCGCCAATAGATGGCCAAGATGTTTGAAAATAAAGTCGTTAAATCTAAAAAATAATTTGTGTAATAATGGTAAATTATGGACGACGGAAGAAAAATCAATGGATATAGTTATGGATATGGAACAAAGTATTTCAAATACAATAAATCATCTACGTATCCAACATGTAGACTCTCTGGTAATATGAAACAACATATACTTGAACCAATAACGAGTAAAGGCAAGAAGTTCCCAACCAAACAATATAAATTCTGTTCGTCCAATGAAAAAAGGAGCGAAACAAGATACTGTTGCAAATCGTGCCGAACACCATTGCACAATGGAGTATGCTTTATTAAATATCACACTCTAAAGCATTATTCAAGTTTGTGAAATAAACAATAGTTAAAATGTAAAAAATCTTATATAATATATAGATGTAGAAAATAAAATATTTAAGAATATTTCATGTGAATATAATACCGAATGCAAATTAAAAATGTGTATATAATCATCCTATTGCTTGCCAAGCATGCTTCTGGCCCAGAATATATGGGCCCAGGGAGCGCGTTGGGCGCGCAGCGCGCCGTACGCAATGTGTTAACTTCGAAATCCCCAGCGCGATTTTTGAACCTATCTAAATGTCCTTTACAAAAGCACTAGGGATCGCGCATGGCTATCATCTCGCTGTTGTATGCCTTGGCTTATTTTTCGCAGGCACAGCTTAAACCTCAAGAAAGGCTGCGGTTGCTCAAGAAATAGTTGATTTTCTGGTTTTTCCAGTAGTGAACGAGGAGAAATATCAGCACTAGCAATATAAAGGAAGCCGATGCACAGCGGCGTGCTTCAGATGTGCTTGATTGCATTTGCCACCATGATGTTCCAACAAGATGCTTCCACATACAGATACAAGAGGGCAGAAAAAGACGCCATAACTTAAAGCCTTAATCCTGGTTATGAAATTCCGACCACTGTAGCGGCTGTCCAGTAATCAGCTTTCCTCGGACAGGGCAGCTACCTAACATTTTTCGCGACGCTGCAGTTACTTTGGGATGAAAACTGCATACATTACCGGGTGAACGCATCTCCACTACTCATAGTACGTATGTTACGTCCCGTGGCCTTCTACATAAAACAGACTCTATCCCTCGGGCAAGATGCCCGCCAGATATCTAAACATCTTTATTGCATACCTTCAATAATCCTAATGACCCATCATGAATTTTAGCATTTACAGTTAAAGTCTTTAAGACCACCCAAGTATGTTTTAAGTTGAAGCGGTTCTTAGGGTTATTTTTCATTCCGAGAAAGTACGGAAATGTGCGACCTTCTTTCAGCAGCTAGCACCCTTCCTTACCCTATAACCTTGCTTCTTAGCCAATTAGCAGCGATAACCGTTGCCCTCATTCTCCTGACGAAAATTGTCATCAACGAATCCTCTTATCCCGTGCCCTTAAACACACACATCACTAATTTTCCTCCGCAGGATTATCGTCACCGAATTTGACTTGCTTTGCTTTTTTTGATCAGTTACCATCTTCACTTGTATTGCGTTGTACTCCGTTCAGTCAATGTCTTACCTTATTGTCTATTAGTCGCTCTCTTAAAGGTTATCTCTAAAACTTATATTCTACGAGAAGTTGTTGGAATAAAAAGTATATTGTTAACTCAGTGTTATAATCAATTAACCACCCCTATTATCTTAATCGAAATAGGGGATCGACTAATTCGTGGTGTCGATTATCAAATAGTAACGGGAATTTACGACTTTCGTTGATGCGCACCTTCGCGATCGCGTTTAGCCGCAAAATGGTCCAACAACGAATCTTGCGATAGCAATGGACTCCATAAGTCCGGCGTGCTGACATTAAACGCCATGAGACTGGGGAAATAAGGGTGTCCATAGTTGTGCGTGCCTGATACATGGCAATTTGTTTTGCTGTAAATGTAAGTTATACTCACATGGACGGTCCAGACTTTGACATTATCTTTCTTTCATAATGTATTGTAATAATTACCTTCACTTGTTTAATAAAAATATATTTTCGACTTTGATTTGTTATTGAAAATGAAATTGGAAAATAATTTGCCGGTGTAACATCTTAAAACGTAGCCACTCTAACAAGGAGCGCGTTTTTAGAAAGTGATAACCGCTTTAATATCAAAGAAATCCGAGGTACAAACGCAACTATGTAAATAGATGATTGGCGGCACTAGAATGGAATGAACAATTCCCTTTCTAACGGTTTCTTCGGTACATAATGTAGTATCGGGAGAAAACCCTGGAGAAAACCCTAGGGAAAATCCCAATGTTCCCCAGGTGAAGAGCAATATAAGTGCTGACGAATGGGCCATATACCAATGGTCCTTTATGACACGTGGTAATTAAGGAAGGTGAGATTGGCCATAGGTCATCCACATCTGTGCATTACCAAAATATAGTATAAAAGGCAGCCGTTAAGCAGTTGCGATAGAGTTGCGAGTAGAGTTGTAAGAGAATCGCGGGAGAGTAGTATTGTATCGATTATTGTACCGGGAGACGAAAAGAAAAGTGTTGACAATGCGGAGCCAAGAAGTATTGTAAGATGAGCTGTAAGTTATGAGTTAAGTTGTAAAAGTGTATCACATTACTGAATTTAGTTCATATAAACTAATTATTCTTTCCTATCTTACAATAAATAACTTAAAAAGAGAAAGATCAAGCACCAAAGAGAAGGTGTAAGATAAGACATTTTTCTACTCTCTATAATTGAGGATTATACAAATTGAACAAAACAGAAAACGAAACATTTAACAGAACTATTCGTGTAGTGATTGTGAAAATCAAGTTGAAATCCAGTCGAATCATTATCCATGATGCCTGAACTATCGAACACAGATAACATCATCATTGATGTCAAAGAAAGGTGCATTGTTAACACTACGACTACCGCACCAGTCAAATTGACTAGTTTTACAATTGTGGCAATTTTACAAAGCGCTATGCCGTCAAGTATTGTGTCATTTTGTTTTACGGGAACCTATGTCGCGTATATAACGCATACGGACCCTGAGCACCCCAGACAGGGCCATAGGGGTTGGGATACGCCCAACCAGCGCGCAAAGTACTCAGTACCTTGCTACCTCGATTAGCTAAGCGTGCATGCGCCTTCGCTCGTCACAGGTCGAACGGGGCGTTTCTAACGCCCTTCGGGGCCCTCCCGTCTCCCGGGACGGTTCCGGAGCAGTTGGAACGCTGCTCACCCGTCACGGACCACTTGGGGATATCCCAGCCCACTTCCCAGCATCTTGGCCATCAACCACTGCCACTACGAGTCCATGCCCAAAATTCGTCGAGCTGAGGGGTCGCCATTCCATCTGGGCTACGCTCGGCCGCCCGTAGTACCATCTTTAATCGTTGGTCGGATTATCGTGTGGATGTATGGCCACGTCACTGCCGGTCGGCGACCTGTTGAACCGAACTCGGCAGACCCAGATTGGAGTCACGTAAGCGGGGGCCTCAGGTAATGGGGCGGCCACTCCTGGGTATTCTTATCCCGACGGTCCAACCTTTCGCATTAGGCTCGTGGGTACACTACTACCCATGGGTACGTAGAGAGTGTAGCCGTACTTAAGCGCCTTATACTCCCGGCGACCATCCATGCGGTGTTCATGGGGACTCACGTAAGCGGAACGCTTGTTCCGATCGTCACCTTGACTGCGGAAACGTGGATTTGTCAGCCCCCATAGACTCACAAAAGCAAGTGCTACCTGCGGGACCACTAGTGCCGTCAAAGAGCAACGCCGATATGCCCAATGTACCATCGATATCCCTACGTTCTTTTGCAGAATTTTCGGAAGAACACATATGCGGCGACTGCCGCGATACATCTAATAAACGCGTGCTAGTGTGGTTATCGAGGGGCAACAAAAGGAAGAAGCTATTCGATTTCGAACAAAAGATTTATTCTAGAAGCGAGCACTAATGCCATAACGAAGCGAACACACGTTAACTGCGATTGCTAACCCTTGATCGTTAACCGTTACTCATTACCCGTTAATCGTTAAGTGTTAACCGAGATTGTTGTTAATTGTTGACTGTGCTTGTTGAATTTATTCGTTATTCGTTAAGTAAATCTTTTCTTGTTGAATATTAAAAGTATTTCCTTGTGTGCACTCCCATCGACAGTCTCCTCACAATTTTATTTTAAAATTCCTACTTCATGTTATATTTTTTTCCCGCAATGCTGTAATGACTTTCGCAACGATAACTTAAAGAATAATATAATGAATTTTATTTTGTTTTTTATGTATTCAAACTCAAAATAATTTCGTATCGAGGCTACTTATACCAATACTAGTCAAAATGATAAAATGTAAAAGGGTGCTGCAATCTGTTTATCGAACTCCAATTAACCAGTTTCCTCGTTTTGTCCAACTTCCCACACGTTTTTTAAATTTTTACTGCGTGTCATTCGATATGATGATATCAGTTTTCAGGAAAATTCCAAATTGATCGCTAGATCGCTAGATGCTAACACTAGAAATGCCACACCAGTCTACAATTTTATAAACGTGTCAACCCTCGTTTAGGGATTATGGTACCAGATGGATTAATAATACCAAAAATCTACTACATAACATTGAATTTCTTCTGTAAGAAAGTAATAAATCAATAAATATAAAAATATTCTATTATTACGTATTTTTACAAAACCAATCATTTTCACTGGTTTTGGTACAAGTAGCTTCGTGTTAACTACCGGTAGTTCTAGTGTTAATTATGCACGTAAAACTCCAAATTTGCCTAATGATCTACCGTTTGATTATTACATTTCTAAAGTGTGTCCTAAAGGAACGTAATTATTAACAAATCGAAGGGCAGTGAAAATGGAAAGAAACAAATGTAATGGCAGATTTCTCGATATGTAAAGAAATAATCGAAAACGGTAACCTACATAAAGTAATTGCAGCCGTTGATTATTCTACCATTTTTCAACGAAAGAAGATTCAATGGTAGCATCACAAGCAATTCCATTTTCATATCAAATCGAACAGACTGCGTTTGCGAATAGCCACGTACGTTTAATTATCGTGTTGTTATCGGTCAGTGGAGAACGAAGAGACGGCATATAGTGTACGATTTTCCATTTGTAACAAGAGAAAAAGCCCCGATACTGATCCGTTACCACCGCGGTTTATCGAGTAGAATAATCCCGAACTGATCAGACCGTCTCTCTCGAACCGACACGTGCAATAGGCTAGAAATGGCGAGCACTGGGCCGCAGTGTCGCAGCACACCGTATGATGGAAAAGGTTGGCAAGTAGCGAGCTGAATGTCGAGACAGCTCAGCATTTTGCTAGCGCAACAGCGACGAGGTCAAGGTTAAAGATGTCTCGAAGATCCAACGCCGTGACGCGGCTGGTTTAAGGTCGCTCTCGATCTTAAACCTGGAACCTTAGATTCCGTGACTCTATATAGAAACGTCGACGTAATTTCTCTGTTATAACTAGTATTATTGTACTCTTATTGTACTCTCTATGAGATATTTAATGTAATCGAAAGAAACGTTACAGCGACACTCTGGATCCTAATATTTCCTATCGACTAAATGTTTTGCGTCCGTTTCTCGTTGCGAAAAATAAGCAGCTACGAGCGATGCGTTTCTACAATTTCATAAATTTGTCAAGCCTCGTTTAGGGATCCCAGATGGATTAATAATACGAAAAATGTACTACATAACATGGAATTGCTTCTGTAAGAAAGTAATAAAGCAATAGATATAAAAGTATTCTATTATGACGTATTTTCTTAAGACCAGTCATTTTCACTGGTTTTGGTAGAAATAGCTTCGTGTTAGCTATCGGAATTTCTAGTGTTAACGATAAGCTAACGCGAATCAAAACAATGAAAATTGTGGTATTGAAAGATAAACTCAAAAAACGAAAATTAGAAACAAGTGATAATAAGAAAGAACTGTAAAATATCAATGTGCATAGCTCATTGCTGGAATTTGAGGAAATGTGCGGTCTTTGTGGTTGGAGTGACGTGCGGCGAGTAATAAACGCAAAGAGACTATTATGCGGTTCGGCAAAATTGTTCGTCGACTACGAAAAGTGTTTAAAAGCTGGAAAACAATGAAAGAAATGTTGAGTACCGAAATTTGCGCGAAAAGTAGTCTCGCACAAGGTGCACAAGGAACTGTCGCGACGAACCAAGAAGGAAATCAAGACATACCAGGATTAATTAAAAATAAACTAATTAGACATAGCTAAGCAAGCGAATATGGGGAGTTCGGCCGTAATAAAGTATATTATCGACGGAATTCGCGAGAGGAGACTAAGAAAATCATACTTTATTGCGTCAAGGATATTAGCGGCTTAGAAAGTTCACATTATAGGAAGCCATAAAGGAAAACGTGAAAACGAAAAGCAAGCGGGTCGAAGGAAAATCCAAGATGACGGGTCGCAGAGGAGCTGTGCAGAAGCCGGTGCGATGGTGTTTTCTACGTGGAAACAAAAAGTACTTGAGTGCGAAATGTCGAACGAAAAGCAAAGGTGCTAGATATTTCAAATATCAGGAGAAGGATACACAGCATGAAAGTAAAATAAACTGAATAAATCCTCTAAGGATATATGGAGTGCAAGCAGTCGTTGAAAATAAAACGTTGTAGAGACGTTAAGATCAGAGATCGCAATTTGACCGCGTTGATAGACACCGCTAGCGATTTGACTTTAATGCCACAACGTGAAAATTAGAGCATCAAAATTAAGGAAGAGTATTGTTAAATTTTGTGGCATAGGGTCCGAAAGTAATTGTATACTCGGAAAATTATCGACGAATGTTGTAATAGATTACGAGTCGTACACTATCATAGTATATGTAGTTTCGGAAACCTTGATGCAACATTCGTTGATTATTGCCACATACTTTCTCAATACCGTCGAAGTAAATATAAAGGAAGGAGACATCTCCATTCGTAAAATAAATTTATTATTATACATTAATCGGAGATTATAATAGACTTCCGGAGGTATTTAAAATAGACGTAGAGGTAGAGGCACACGAGGTAGATTTATCACATGTTGTGAATATCGAACACAAGGAAACAATAAAATATCTGATTGAAAATTATAACCCGCAGAAAACGCGAGGAAATAGAAGTAGGAGAGATGAACTTAATATGACAGGATGATTTCCCCGTTTATGGAAGACCGCAAAGGCTATCTCCTCAAGATAAGGTCAAAGTCGACAAACAAATCAGAACGTGGCTAAACGACGGAATAATACGTCAGTCTCAGTCTCACTGTTCAGGCCCGATCGTGTTAGTCAAAAGGAAAAATGGTTCAACTAGGATTTGCTTCGATTATAGGCAATTAAATCGGAAAATAATGAAAAATAGATACCCACTGCACTTAATCGAGGATCAATTAGATTTATTGCAAGGCTCGAAAATATTCAGTACGTTAGACCTTAAGAACGAATACTTTCATGTTCCCAACGGGCAAAGTAGCAAGGAACTATACGGCATTTGTAGTTCCCACAGGTCAATATGAATTTCTTAGAATGCCGTTCGGATAATGCATTTTACCGGTCATTTTTCAGAAATTCATAAACGCAGTTTTCAAAGAGCTAATCGCGACGGAGGTTGTGCTAAGGCGCCGGCTGTGTTTCTGTTTTGAGTTTAGGCAGATACGCGGAGGCATGGATCAGCAGCGATAGGATCCGAGAAAACAACCATAACGGCAGGAGTCACAAAACTGACAAAAAATGGACGGTAGCGATGCACTGCACGCTTATCTAAACGTACTCAAAGAGAAACGGCCTTTAAATGCCACATTTGCGATGTACCATTATGTATTGACCACTTTAAAGAATTCCACGAGAAATAATATGATTTAATTTCCATTTTAATCCAAATAATTTTGTTTTTAAATAAATAATTTTTACTTTTTTCCTCTGTTATAATTAATGTAAGATGCGATGTTTGCAAAGTAACATTGTTTACCTATCGTTTTGAACAGTAAATTTTCGATAAATTCCATGAAGAATTCGGATGTCATTTACTGCACCTGCGACCTACCGCGCGCGGTGATGGGGCCCAGTCGTCAGTTGACCGCCACTGATGCCTTTGTCACGACCGGCTCACTTCTAAACCGATGTGGCTGATGACGGGGATAAAGATGTGGCGGCACTTGGCAACAATGTATATCGCCGAAGCGAAGTGCCTAATGAGCCATCAATATCCCAAAGATGCTTCTGTCGAATGCCTGAGAAGAAGGCGTGCGTGGCAATGGTCGCGGACGCCTAACAAACGCGAGGATAGCGGGGATATTGAGGGGTGACAAAGGAAAAATAATCGAATCCGATCGGAAGTCGAATTGTAAGAGTCTCAGCTAAAAGTTGGAAAGTCACGCCTGGAGCTCGGAAGTAAATTGTAAATCAAGTATTAGAAAAATATAAATTCTCTTTTTTTTCATCTTTAATTTCTCTTTTTATTTTGTTATTTTACGTGACACCTTCAACTTTCCTCTTAAATAGGAGCCATGATGTAAATGGGTTAATACATTGACTGCCGCGCGTGTTTTCAATGAAATCTCCTTCAGGCCAGGAGTACCGCTGTACCAAGCATACTCTGCTGGGTACTCCCACCGATATTTTAGTAATGCAAATCGCTAGTGGTCGCAAGAATAATCTCTCGCTTCGTTTGTTTCTATTGCTTCGCATTTATTTCTTATCTCACCACTCTACACGATCAGTTTGAATCTTTGCTTAGTAACGAGCGGTATAACTTAAAATCTCTGTCCTAATTCGTTACAATGTCGAAAAGAAAAATGGAAAACATTTCTTAGTGAGTCAAATAGTAGTGAAAAAGAAAACTTTTACCAGGCTTACACAAATTCGGATAGTAGCGATGAAGACGAAATCAGATTTCCTAGAAATAGAAATAGAAATAGAATTACATCGTCTGATTTTGATTCGGATATTGATAAGTGCAATCATAGTGATACTGAATGTAATGAAGACATTGTTGACAAGATTTTACAAGAATTGGTCATTGAGGAAGAATGAAGAACTGACGATACCGAGAAAAGTACATTTCAATTTGGTGAATGGAATGAATTTAGTGGTCGACAGAAGACATTTTCTTTTCCCAAGACAGGCGCTCTCGTTAGGCAATTACCTGGCGATGTTAATCCATATGATGTATTTGAACTGTTCGTTGATGACGAAATGATAAACTTACTTGTATCAGAAACAAATAGATATGCGCAACAAAAGTTAAATAAATCTGAGCTAACACCATGTTCACGGATGCATAAGTGAACACCAACTAATACCGGAGAAGTAAAAAATTTCTTGGGACTGATTTTATACATGGGATTTTTAAAAGTACACCCCATAGCTAATTATTGGTTGAAAACCCGGCAATCGGGCAATCAACATATTATTGGCAAAATGAAAGTTACTCAGTAGTAATTCGAATCTGCTTCGTGACATAATAGTACGCGGTAATTGAAAATTGAAATAAAGCACACAAATACGAGATTAAATTATTCAAATTATGCTCAAGCACGGGATATACATGGGCAATGAAAATTTACTCTGGTAGATCAGCTGACGGTGTTAGAGACACAGGATTGGCGCACAATGTATGTCTACAGCTTGCAGAGAAACTTTTCTGCTAAGGACGAACATTATACATCGATAATCTTTACACGAGTTATGAATTAGCGATATCATGCCTAAACCGCAAGACCCATGTAGTGGGAACACTTAGTGTTACGTCGCGTAAAATGGTCCGTGCGACGTCCATCATTGTCTAGTCCGTACCGTCATTCTGAACCCCAATAAACCTAAGGACCCACCATAAACTTAGGATTTTCAAGTTTGTTTTTAGTTTTAATCTTTATAACTAAATCCTGTTACCTAATATTATTTTTATATAAGGAACTTTACCTCTGTAAGTGTTATCGGTTTATGAATGGTCCTTGGAACAGTCCTTAGGTTTATTATGCGTTCGTGCAAATTACGGAGAAAGCAGGTATTTACCTAACGGGAAAACTGGGCTTTTCCCATGGGCAATGTCGCACATGAGCCACGTGGGTAAGAGACTTCCTTCTCCTATCTTCATTCATTATCGTGAGCTATAACCAATGGGCATCGCGGATCGTTATCCTCACTTTCCTAACAAAAAGTATGAACAACGAATCCATGTTCTTAGTTCAAAGGGGCACATCCACACCGAGCTTTCCTCCGTAATTACACGAGAACGAACTTTATTCATTCTACAACTCTAGAATGGTCAACACCTCGGACTGTTTCTACCACATTTGATCAGCCAACATCTCGGAATGCTTCTACCACTGGACAGTCACTATCTACCAAGACTCGATCTCGGTCTACAGATCAGTCTACACCTCTCAACACGGATTCTCTCACCTGAGAACAGTCAACGTCTCTTCATTGGGTTCTCACCCGTCAACCACTCGTCTACTTCACCTGTATCTTACGCAACGGCATAAATATATTGTGTATACAGTTGTTGAAAATATATATTATAACCTGTTAACGCAGCGTTATACCAAAACAACTACCCCTATTATCTTAACGGAAATCAGGGGATCGGTCAAATCGTGGTGTCGATTATTATAATCGTAACGGGAAATTTACGACTCCCGTTGACGTGATATCTCGCGAACGCGTCTCCCTACGACTGATCGAAAATACACTTAGGAATAACAAAAAAATTCCTCCCAAAAGATATTCTTCATTGCAAACTAAGTAAAGGGGAGATGGTATTCAAAGAAGATGATAAAGGGATTGTCGTACTCAAATGGAAAAATAGACGGAATGTGAGAATTTTATCCCCAAACAGGCTCCCATCATGGTATCAAGTACAAAAAAAAAAAAAAAATGGTAGCATTTGTGCCGTTTCTCTAAGCCAACAAACATCAGCAGCATTAAAACCACTAGCTGTTGTTGAATATAATGAAGGAAAGTATGGTATGATGGATTATTCCGACCAAATGGTTTCTTATGCCACCACAGTTCGAAAAGGAATCAAATGGTACCGAAAACTTGGCATTCAACTCCTTCTGGGAATTTCTGTTGTAAACGCTTTGACGGTTTACAAAATTGCAACAAGGAAGGATGTAAATATTAAAAGATTTAGAGAATTATTAGCTGCAAATTTATTAGGGTTGTCTGAAAATACAAAAAATCCTTGCTTTCGACAGAGTCAGCATAATACTGCTGTTCGGAAAAATGATTTCGGAAGAAGCGTTAGACGCGCATGCAAACTATGTTATGCAGATAAAAGACGTCAAACGGACCGATCAAAGGCACAAGAAAACAACAATTTATTGTCCAAATTGTCTCGACAAACCTCAGTTTGTGTAGAATGCTTTAAAGTTTTACATTCTAAATAATTTTCTTAATAAACCATTTGCGTATTACTTTTATAACAGTTCAATAGTTTTATTACTTCCTGTGGAATATCTTTTCAAATACTTATGACGAACCCTCGCAATTAGTCAAATAAGCGTTACCCGAATCTGGTAGTCGCTTGTCGAGTGCCGCCATATGTATATGGACGGCGCGGCAGTCAACTTGTTAAACGTCTCTGAAAGCGAAAAGGGTAGCAGAACACAAAATACACTCGACTCAGAACAGGAGGTACGATCAGATGGAAGATAAATGGAGAGAGGAATGGAATTATTATAGAGAAAATAACTGGACTATGAGACTGATCGATAACCCCTGTATATTTAAAAATAACACAAGAAACATTGATCACTACATCATGCAGATCTTGAGTAGACATGGAATATTAAATGTACCGGAAAGCGATAGGGAATGAGACCCACTCAAGATGCTAGGATTGTGATGAGGAGGGGGATGACACAGAATATGCCCTATTGAAATGCCCTAGGTGAACTAATGAAAGTGTTTTATTGGAAAACCATGTAGGCAAGATACTGACATCCACCAACATTATAAAAGTAGTTGCCCGTAAGACAGAATATTGGAAGAAATTCTAGGAATTCTGTCAGAAATTACGAAGGCATTTAACAGGAAACGTAAGAAAGCGACAATGTACAAGACGAGGAATTTGGAGGCGATTAAAAGCACGCAAGCCGGTCCCGGATCGAAGTTTCATTCGAGGTTCCTTGGACCATACTGCGTGTTGAAAGTTCTACAGAATGATCGCTAAACGGTGCAACGAGAATGCGAGCACGAAGGGTCGCAAACGACCTTCGCGCCAGCTGACCATATGAAGTTGTAGAACATTGATGAAACTAGTGACGATGAACACATCTGAGGTCAGATGTTTGCATCAGTATAGCCGAGTGTAGTATCGTGTAAAGATTATTTAAGGAAGACTCGAGAATGGTACAGTGCAGAAAGAAAGTGGGAGTGCTAATAGGTTAGGAGGGATGGAAAATTCCAATGGGCCATGTGGCCGATCAATATGTCCGCGATCTTAAAGGTGGTTACTTGGAAAAGGCATATGTGACCATTATTGATCATGGACGACTGCGGAACACGAGGGTATAGTGAGAGTACGAAAACTGATAAAGAAATGTTATAGTGGAGAAAGTCAGTTAGTTGCGAGCTAGTTGCGAGTTGCGAATTGTCGATTGTTGTGAGTTATTAGTTGTCACTCAGAAGTGGAGTAGTTGTACAAATTTAATTGTAAACAAATCCATCTATCAAATAAATAAAGATCATTATAATTATTAAATAATGTTCCATATATAATATGTATGGAATTCCATATATAAAAATATTCCATAGTGAGTTTTTAGAATTACTAGTTGTAAATTCATTATAACACAAGAAAGACAAATTACATGATCCATCATCCGAAGATATTAATGGTTTATTAGAGCATATGGTTCAACAAATTCATATTCCCAAAATTATCGGATACTTTGTTCATTACGAATACGTAAGCTCTTTTCCCTTGTAGTACTTCTTTCTTAAGAGGTTTAGCTGTTGCACGTACACTTGGAGGTTTTACTAAAATACATTCCTTTTCATCTAGTATCTTCTGGATACATGTAAAGGCACAATCTACCACAACACCACATTTTTCTGGGATACTTATTCATCGTTACACTTTCTTGAAATAATAGTTTATCGGTTATTTAACCGTTGGAATCCCAAGCAGCGCGATGGTACTGTTTAGATTTTGTGTCGAAAAGTCCCAGTATATTTGAACGCTACGGACGATTGACGATATTTTGTATTTCATTGTTATCTTCTCAATAATTTTTATTGGACGAAACTTGAAATATTCATAAACTAACAGTATGCATATATAATAATATAGATGTATTTCATAAAAATAACAAATATGACGAGCGCTATTGCGCCGCTTGTTTCTCTTCGCAATCGATTAACACAAGCCTTATCGCGCTGTTCGGGATCTTTCAACCCTGTTTTTTCAGAGACTCCTGGGACTCTGTGGCGGCACTCGACGACGGAACTTTCCGACGGGTTCGCGAAACAAAGCATAATATCACCAAAACGTAAGGCCGACATGCCTAATGAGCCATCGATATTCCTACGGTCCTTCCGCCGAATATTCGGAAGAATGCATAGGCGGAAACTATCGCGGACATCTAACAAACGCGTGCGTAGTGGGGATATCGAGGGGCAACAAAAGAAAAGAATCTGTTCAAAGATTCATTCGGTTTTGAAAAGCGAAGTGCGAATAGTCAAGTATAACAACGAAGCAAATGTTACGACCGGCTCACTTGTAAAACCGATGGGCTGACAACGGGGATAAAGGTGTGGCGGTACTCGGCAACAATGTATATTGCCGACACGAAGTGTTTAATGAGCCATCAATATGTTGGCGCCTAACAAACTCGAGGATAGTGGGGATATTGAGGGGTGACAAGAGAAAAATAATGGAATTCGATCGGAAGTCGAGTTGTAAGAGTCAGTCTTGTAAAGTCACGCCAGGAGCTCGGAAGTAAATTGTAAACTGTGTTAGAAAAAAATAAATACCTTTTTTTTATTTTCATCTTTAATTTCTTCTTTTTATTTTGTTTTGTTATTTTACGTAGCACAAACACAGTCGAAAAGCGAGTATTGTTGATTGTTGACTGTTGAATAAATTATATTGTTGAACACCGAGAGTATTACTTGAGCACCTTACATCAAACTCCACCTCAACTCAAACGGTTAACCTCCATAACCTTCTGATATGAAATTGATAATAATGGAATAATAAATAAATTGGAATGATTGCAAAGATATCACTGAGGCTGAATTGAACAGGTTTCTGGGAATGATAATGAGCATGGGACTTGTAATATTACCAAATATGCAGTTATAATAAAAGAATTCCATTTTTTGATAAAATATTCACAAGAAAAAGGTTTTTCCAAATTTTTTGGTCTCTTCATTTGGAAACAATATCAACATTAGATCGAGACAGATAAGACAAGAAATATGAAATGTTATCAAAAATTAACATCGCCAGCAAAGTATTGCAAAATCAAAAGATGCAAATCGATTTGACAACGAAGCATCTGAAAGGTCTTAACGTATTCTTCGCGAAATACAGAAATGAAGGATTTATCGCAGTAAATGAAGTTGCAAAGGATATAGGCATAACACCAGATTTAAAATCATCATACGGGGGCAAAAAACGGAAATTATTCGATTATGAAGGACAAGATGAATCATCGTCGATCAGCGACAAAGAAACTTCTGTGTACATTACTTTTTAAAAATAATAGATTACTGTGTTAGTATCTTTTAAAAGTAGATTCGAATTATATGTAAATCACCAAAATATTTTTGGTTTTCTATACATGAATGAGATTGGGAATTTACATCATGAATATTTATTAAAGTGTTGTCAAGATCTTCACTTACATTTGGAAGGAGACTTCGACAGGACTGAAATGTATGAAGAAATGAAGATGTTTCGGTCAATAACACAAACCAATTATTCGGCTTTAGATTCGATGAATTACATTGTAACGAACAATTTCTCGAAAGCATATCCAAATTTATTAATCACATTACAAATTACGTTAACGACACCAGTAACCGTGACTTCAGCAGAACATAGTTTCTCGCGATTAAAACTAATAAAAAATTATCTGCGATCATCGATAAGCCAAGAGAAATTTTCATCTCTGGCTATTCTGTCAATAGAAAGTGAAGTAACAAATCCAATCGATTTTGATGATGTTATCAAAGATTTGGCGTCGAAAAAAGTAAGAAAAATTATTTAATATTATTATTGTATTGTATTATTATTTAATATTCATATTATAAAAATATATAATATGTAACAGACTTGTAAATAAATAATTCCTCGTTGTAAAATTTAAGTGTAGGATTTGAATGTGTATTCAGGCCCCGCAAAATTTTTGAACCCGTGCCCGCAAAAGGTCAGGCCGGCCCTGCCTGAGACCAAGGGATATCACATTTTCACGGACAGATTTTATACAAGTCCTGCATTAGGCGCCGAACTAATATCGCGGGCCGAAGACACAATAAAGGTTGCGACGACATCGTCTAATCAGAAGGACGCCTACAGTAGCGGACAGAAGTTTAAGACAATGATTTGTAAACCGGATTACAAACATCTCATAAGCACATTGTTTTTCTATTCGGTTTGTCTCTTTGTAATAACATAGCTGTATGTTTGACCTTCGTAACCTCAGACCGTCAGTTGTTAAATACAAATAATGTAGGAGACACAACAGTTAGTTACCGCTTAGCACTTGTAAACAATGGACATTAGTTTAAGACGATCTGTGTAAAACGTGAATATGAGTACAGTTTTTGAACATTTTGATTTTTGAATGTCAAAATTATTGTTTAGTGTACCTTTTATTGCTTAAAATTCATTTAGGTAGGAACACATCATGGGTAAATCGAAGAATTTATTTGGAAACGAAAGGAAACAAATCGTAAGGCTGCGAAAGCAAAGTAAAACCTTCACCGAAATAGCAAATATAGTGCACAGGTCAGAAACGGCTTGTAAGCAAGGTTGGTATAAATTTTTGAAGGCAAGCATGTATTGCGATCAACCGAAAAACGGAAGACCACGGAAAGCAACGCCGAAAATGGATCGCCGGATTCATCGATCGAGCGAAAAGGATCGTTTTCGTAGTGCAAATAACATTGCTGCGGTGATAAACTATAAAAACGATACACAAATTAGTGTTAGAACTGTTAAGAGAAGATCAGAAGACTTTAACTTAAGGCGACCAAAAACCCCAAAGGAAACCACTGCAGAGTTTTAGGAATCGAAAAAGACGACTTTCATTTGCTAAAGCTCATAAGCATTGGACAAGTGAAGATTGGCAAAAGGTATTGTTTTCAGACGAATCGAAATTTAATAGCGCCTCTTCTGACGGGATACGGTATGTTATACGTCGAATTGGCGAAAGTTTGAAAACACAGTACGTTTTAAAAACTCTTAAACATGATGGTGGGAACGTTATGGTGTGGGCGTGTTATTCTCGAGGCGGCCCTGGTCCGATATGTCGTATCAATGAAATTGTGGACATTTTCAAGAACACAACGTTGCCTTTTGCACGCAAGAATATGAGTGATGATTTTATTTTTTAAATGATAATGATCCGAAGCACACGGCTCAAGTTGTGAAACAGTTTTTTGAAAAAGAGAACATTACCGTGCTGCCATGGCCGTCGTAACCACCAGACATTAATCCAAGCGAGAATTTGTGGAGCATTATAAAAAAGATAGTACAAGGTCATAAACCGGAAAATTTAAACGAACTTTACTCTACAATTGAAACAGCTTGGAGTAATGTTACGATAAATCAATGTAAAAAATTAATAGATTCTATGCCAAGAAGATATACCAAAGTGATAAGAAATAAGGGATATTAGATAAAATATTGAATTTAAACAATAATTGTGTACATTTTCTTACCAAAAATTAATATTTTTTGTGTAGTCTTAAACTTTTGACCAACGAAATATGATACAGATTTTGCTCCTTCTTCATAACATAGCTACTGAACAAAATATCAAAATGAAATTTTTTGTATAAACAAATGTATAATTAGTTAATACCAAAAGTAGAATTATGTATTTATACTTTTTATGGAAAGTAAATCAATTATTTATTTTTTCCATTTCGTCTTAATCTTTTGTCCGCTACTGAACATTAAGACCCTGAAGAAGGCGGTAAGTTCCATTGCCGTTGGTACGATAGAGTTGTCCAGGAGGATGCGGCCCGCCTGCGACACTGGAGCTGCAAGACTGGCGGAAGCACGTTTCGCGGTGTTGGAGGAGGAGAACGCGGCCGTTCGGAAAGAGCTATCCAGAAGGGCTGTGTGCGTTCCTTAGGAGAGTACACGGTGCGGCGCCTCCACTTCTGAGTCGAGTCGCCCTCCGAAGGATGGCGGGGCGGGGGCGCATCTCCCTTCCCTCGAGAGATAAATTGAAAAGCTCGGCCCCTCACTAATGAGGGCTCTAGAGGAGCGCTTACATGGTCGGTGACGTAACCCAGAAGCACGGCCGAGGAAGGCACCCACGGCAGCGGGTAGTACCACCCAATTACCATCGCTCCCGAGGGAGCAGAAGGTAGTAGAGCCTAACTTCTATTCGTCCTGGACGAATGGAAGGTCGTCGAGCCTAGGAAGAGGAAGAAGAGAAGGCAGGGGAAGAGGAAGAAACCAAAAGCCGCAGAAAATGAGGTAGGAAAAGATGAAGTGCAGCCGAGACCACGTGCTGCTAAGTCGGCGGGGACCTTGGACCTGCCCCCAAAAAGAGTGCTGGTGAAGGCGAATAGAAAAGCTGTGTTCTCTTGCCTACCGCGATCATCTGCTATGACTCTAACGCTCAGCGAGGGGACGGAGTTATCTTACGCCGAAGTACTGGCGACGGGTAGAAAAAATATTCCACTAGCCGAAGTCGGTCTACATTTTGCATACCATAGCCACCAAAACAATAACTAAGCAGTAACAGCATACCTATGTGACCGGCATCCAGCGATGTGGAGTCTCCGGGGATAAGGAGAGAAATAAGGCGTCCGCGCTTGCTGCGCGGTAGGCCCAGGCCCAGATCCAGGCTCTGGACCCTGCCACGGTGAGAGTCGCGGCTCCAGGAAGAACAGCGGAGCTGAACATCACGATATGGTGTTCGTGATCGACATCTCGATCTCCAAGGAGGAACTTCAGAACATCTTGGCCGTGGCCGAAGGATGTAGTGCTCTGGAGATTCAAGTAGAATATATCAGTACCTCCAGAGATGACCTTGGGTTAGGCTGGATTAGGTGTCCGCTGGCGGCAGCGCGGAAACTGATCCAGGCAGGAGGGGTTGCCATGGGCTGGTAAACTATAAGGGCCAAAATCATCCGTAAGAGGCTCTTGCAGTGCTTCAGATGTTTAGAGCTGGAACACGTGAGAGCCACTTGCGTCTCGACGGTTGACCGGGAGCACCTGTGTTACAGGTGCGGAGGTTCCGGTCACGGTGCTAGGCTGTCCTGCCTCCGTGCCGAAGTGGCCGCTTTGTTAGTCGCTGGGAGCACCTGCCGCCCACCGAGTGGGAGAGGCGGCGTACGTTCCCCCGAAAGCTAAGAGGAAGAGCCTGAATCAAGAGCCCGTTGCGGATGGGGGGCAAGGCGATAGCGCAGGGGGCCTACCGCGAAAAAGTGGAGAGACCACGAACGTCGTGGGTGGTCTGGAGGAGGCCATTTGAGGAAGTAGATTCATGCGTCTCCTCCAAACTAATTTGGGGCTAATGAGGGAGAGCAGGGTCACCTTGGCGGTGGTGGCCGAACTCTATCGAGTACTGGACTCCCCTGACTGGATCGGCTAGAAAAAAAAGATGTAATAAGTAAAGTTATTCGTTAATGTCATATTATATAAGTAAGCAACAGATCTTTACAACATCAAACTTAATAGGAACATATTTTTATAGGAAATAGATAAAGTTATGGGACCTGGACAGAAATTTGTTTTGTCTTTAGAAGATTCGTGAATATGTATTTCATATTTTGCACGTTGCATGCTTTGCATATTTATGTTTAAAAACATATGCAATAATATATTTAATTATTAGTCGACACTTGGGTCATAAAAAATAGTGTTGATAGCAGTTATTTGTCAATATAATGATGAATATACACCACGACAAACCGTGTTTTCAAAATATTGAGTTTGTAATTGAACTAGATGTAGCCGTTAATATTTCGAATTCGAACAGTTCAGTTTTATTATTGAACCGATAAGGTGAATTTTGTGAGAGTGCGTTTCAACATTTTTAAAATGCTGGGAATTCAGAAAAGTAGAATTTGATTAATAAAAACCTAAATCGAAGACGATCCCAATTCCATCATTGATGAAAATAATGAAAAAAGTATTTATTGTCAAACGTGCAGTAAAAGTGTAAATAATTCCATGCACAATCGAAAGGGTGGCGAAGCAGATGTTACATCTGAAGCAGGAAATTCAGAGAAACCAATAAAAAGAAGTGAATTCTATTCGGATTTAACAAGATCTGCTGTCAACATACCATAAATTACTTTGAATAGTGATACATGGAGAAATATATAGTCCGCCCCCACGAATCAACGTTGTATAAAAATTACTTGGATGATTATCACAATACAATCCTGTATTCGAGAATATCAGAGAGGACATAGCAGACCAGTATATATGGATTCTAGCGGAAGAAACCACTAATACCATTAATCAATATATTGCAAATCTAATAGTTGGAAAACTAGAATAGGGTTAGGTGTGTAAATAAAGTTACCAAGCCGCACTTGATACGCTGTAAGAAATTGAAAGCGCACGTGTTGGTCACATGGTCCGCGAAATGACGTCCAAGGCCAGGACGTCCTAAAAGAAAAAACCCTGGGTTTTACGAAGAGCGCAAGGGTCTTGAGCAAGAAAAAGAACTGTTTCCCTACCTCGGAAGAAAACTTTCTCTTCCGGGGACCTCGGCACCCTATAAAAAAAGGAAACGAAGAAAGCTCGTGACCCAGAGTAACGTTAATAAACGCATTGTTCAATTAATACGTGGAGTATTCCTTCTTATATTGAGTTGGCAACTAAGTGATTGCGGATTTTGTCAACACCACCTATTGCCGCAGGTAATAATAAAGAGAATAGACATTAGATTGTCCTTTTAATGTGATTTAATTGAATATTTTAACTCGAAATCCTGAAACTTATGAGGCGCAAAACCAAAAGAAGGCATTTTCACATGCCCGTAGAATCATAAATTAATACGAAAGGTAGAATTTGAAAATAAAATAACACTCGACTAGAAAAAGAACATGGACAATATTTAAAAGCGTGTGTTGTGATTTTCTCGCATTATATCGATCACCCAAGATTACACTCAAATCGTAAAAGAATTAATCCAAGCGTGTACAGAACTGAGATGTAACATGTTTTTAAAAATGCATCTTTTGCTTTCTCTTTTAGATTTTTCCCTGAAAATCTGAAACAAGTAACACAAGTGAAACAAGATGAAAGCACTTTTAGGTATGTCCACAGATGAACTTTAATGTTCTTGCTTATGTCGCGTCATAGTGCAGATAAATCTTTCTGTTTTGTCATGAGAATCTATTGGTACGTAGAAAAAACGAAATTATTAGACTGTCCCAAAAATTTCTATCCTTTTATAAGGAAAGAAAAACAAAAAATGTTGTGCATCTATTATTTCCTTGCAAAACGAAAAGAAGTTTGGGGACAACCTAATATATAGCTCATTAGAAAATAAAGTTAAAAATTTTACAGTAATTTTTTGAGATATATACTTGTACCGTAACAGAAAAGATAAAGGACAAGTAAGTAATAAATAAACTAACGTATAGCGGCCCATGGCCGTAGAGAAAATTCCAGGGTTGAAGTACATGTGTTGGCCACATAACCTGCGAAACAATGTCCGAGACCAGGACGTCCTAAAAGAATAAATCCTTTGACTTACTAAAAAGAGCATGGAGCTTCCAGGAAAATTTATTATTTTACCGTATACGGGTTTTTCCATCCCCACCTCGGAAGAAAACTTTCTCTTCCGAGGACCTCGGCACCACATGTAAGGGGAAACGAGGAAAAGCTCAACATCATGTATCGAGTGAGTATCAGATCGGTATCGACCGACCTAAAACGACGCGCACTAGTAATCGAAATAAACACAGTCAAAGTTAAGCATAGAGTACTTTCATCTAAAGAATTTATACACACAATTATTTTTTCTTAGACTTTCTAATTTTTGAAATCTTTATGTAGTATACCTATCTCTACGAAACCCGTCTAATTGTCGGGCTAGCTGATTTCATGAACAAACCGTTTTTCAAAGACAGTGTGCAAAAGTTTCAGTTATTATAGACATTTCCCATTATTGTCTCCGCTTATTGTAAGTATTTATAATAGGATAATTGAATTTGGGCACAGTATGTTCTTTTTTTTACCAATCCCCCTTTTCTAGCAATCATGAGTAAATCCAGGAGATACACTAAGATATTGAACAAAATTGTCAACATCAATGAAGGTGGTTCTGAGGATACCTCCTAAGAAGATCGGTATGAATTAGGTCAAAGCGAAGCTGACAGTAAAAATTCTGAATACACTGAAAGTGGAGAGATATAAGGATCTTCGAATAGTGAAGAGGAAAACTTCTTGAAAGTGTGTCGTAGCAAGAAAAGAATGCGTATTTTTCATAGTCCTGACTCCGAGGATGAAAGGGCGAGCATTCCAAGCACATCCCAAAACGTAATGAGTGAAGTTGAAATTGCAATTGACGGGACACAGTGGACAAAACTGAAAGCAGGCGGACCTAAGGGTAGGACGCCCGATCGTATAATATTTAAGGATATCGCAGAGCCTACTGGATATGCTAAGAGAAATATTATGTCGGGTAGTGCTTTTGAATTGACAATTGTCAGATACATAATGGAACACATAAAAGATTGCATTGAAACCGAGGCGCATCGAGTTTTGAAAAAGGACTGGACAATCACAGTTGCTGAGTTACGTAGTTTTCTAGGAATTCTATATGCCCGGGGCGCATATGAAGCGAGATTATTGAAAGGCTCCGAAAGATTACAAACAGATAAATTTGCGCTGATATCCGAAATATGGAACAGATTTATAAGTAATAGCCAGGCTTGTTACAAGCCATATGAAAATATCTCAATAGATGAACATTTATTTCCAACGAAAGCTCGATGCAGGTTTACGCAATATATGCCGAATAAGCCTCATAAGTTTAGCATTAAGTTTTGGTTAGCAGTTGACGTCCAAACAAAATATATTTTGAATGGTTTCCCTTATATGAGGAAAGATGAAACTCAATGCTCAAGGGAAAAAGGACAAGATGACTTTGTTTTCCTCAAATTTATGTCAATCAGAAAACTGCACGCTTACTGTGTATAAAAGTAAACATAACGTAAAAGTCTTCCTAAACACCAAACATACAGTAGAATAAACGTGTTCCAGAAACCATTGCTTTTTATAATAAAACAAAGTTTGGAGTGGACTTTGTTGACCAGATAGCACGCAAATATAGTGTGAGAGCAGGGAGTTTCCGATGACCCCTTCAAGCTTTTTTTCAATATTTTAGATTTGGCAGCGATAAACGCGTGGATATTACGTAAAGAGTGCACCGGATCGAAAATATCCAGAAAGGAGTTCATATTTTGCCAAAGATCAGATGCTTCATTTCTGTCATTTTTAACGTCAGTTGAACGTCAGAAGTGCGAAAAAGTTGCCAAGTGGGTTATTGCAAAAAAAAATAGAAGCAATAATTGTTGTATATATTGCAAAAAGATCGTATGCGGAATATGCACGAAACAAAATTCAGTATATTTGTAAAAAAATGTGTTCAATAAATATGATTACCCTATAGCGTTAATATTATTATTATCACTTCCGTGATAATTAAAAAAAAAGACATTTTACTTATTAATAATTTGAATAAATAGATTTTTTAAAGAAAATGCGTATTTTCGTTTACCCATCAATTTGACGGGTCCTCGTAGAGATAGGTATATAAAAAACGCCCGTAAACATAGTGTTAATAATACCCTACAAATCCTTCACCTCAAACGTGTTTAAAAGCTCTCAGCCAGTTCCTATCATAAGTCTGCAGAAAACCTTTGAGTTTACACTCTGTTGGGAACAACAATTGGGTGGTTTTATAATACAGCGAAGCTTCGTTTATTTTCGATCACTATGTATCAAACGTCGTAGCCGGTCGATCTGCAGTCCACGTACTAGACTCAGTGAAAGGTTCTTTATTGGAGACCAGTCGTAATTTCTCGATTCCATGTTTTACAAATATCATAAAGCCATGTTCCACAGTTGTATAAGATTTATCTTAAAATAAGAAATGTAATATATATCTTTTAAAAAATGTGTTTTGTACGCCCTTCCTGTACTCTGAATATGTCTCATTAAACAAAGAAGTCGTTATTAGAACAATTGCGATTGCGCAAACATATTTTAATCTATGAATATAATGCAAATTATGTATAAACATATAAATGCAGAATAAATTTAACGTAATAAAATGATAGCATACCCCATATGTAAAATATGATTATTGAATCAATAAATAATTTTTTACACCGTTTCATGTTTCTATTCCTTTTATAAAATACCTATCAAATTTCTACGTATTCACCTTTTAAATTCTTACTTGATGTAAAATATATTATTTTCTCAGAACTTCACATTTCAACTTCGTTAATATTTGAAATTGATTTGAAAATGACTGCATCAGAGAGGTGACCGTGGCAAAAAGAAAAAATAAGAGGAATAAGAAGAAGGAAAGTGGAGAAACCAGGAAAAACGAGAAGAAGGGGTGGTGGCCTCGGTTCCATCAACCACCAGACTACTGCCAGAGAAAAGTGGCACACCGAAGCAAGAAGGTGTCAAACTGCAACTTGAAGTAGAGGTCCGGCTCTGAGGCCCACAAAGAAAGAAAACGACAATAGTCATATCCTGTGATCCATACATATTATAATCCATCCTTCGGCCAAGATGATGCAAACACATTTGCTCGGACCCGCAATAAACCTATTAGCTTTTTTCAAATCGAAACGCTCTTTAGGTTTATTGCTCGTTACGATAAAACGCGGGATAAACGGGTTTTCTCATGTTCTAACCACACACCCATCACCAGCTTTTCTCTTCCAGATTACCGTCACCGAGCCTCACTTGCTATCGTCTCTTCGGGTAAAACACTCTTACATCTTTACAGTTGTTGGAAATAAATAGTATTTTATTTTATTAAAAACCCGTTAAAAATATCCGGAAACAATAATGAAAATGTAAGTAAATTGTTCATGGACGAACTATCAGACCGTTCTGAAGATAGCGACATGTAGGTATGTGATTATGAGTTTAGCGAAGATAATAGTATTATTGTTCCCATACACCAAGCTAGTTGTCGAATACTTTTGAGCGATTCGGAGGATGATTAATTCCGATTATGAGTTAATTCCGACTATGAAGACACTATTGTCGATGGTGTCGATAATTGGTCAGAAAATGATATGGAACTTGAACTAGAAGCATATGTTCGAACTCCAAGAGTGAACACGATACCTCATGATCGGAGAAACATATTGGAAGTAACTCGGTTGTTCCTTGGTAACGATTTATTTGAATTATTAGTAACAGAAACAAATAAATATCGCTCTCAGGTTTTAAACAAATATAAAGAATATAAATCAGTGAGATGAATTGATGTCACAGTAAGAGAAATGAAAAAGTTTCTGGGTTTAATTATATTGATGGGCTGACACGTAAAGATAACATATATGATTACTGGTCAACTCTTTCGCATATAGAACAGATATATAATAGATATAGAATAGATTGATGCAAATGTGGCAAATTTGGTATTTTTGCAATAATAGTTCAATGCATGACAAGTGAGACAAATTATTCAAAATTAGAAATGTTTTAAATTACTTATAACACAAATTCAAAAATGTATATATGCCAAAGCAAAAATTGTCACTGGACGAAGGCATAATACCTCGGCGAGGCAGATTATCTTTCCGCACCAATAATCCTGCAAAAGTAACAAAATATGGAATTCTGGTGCGGATGCTCTGCAAAGGAATATCAGGATACATTTATAATTTCAAAGCATATTCAGGCGCAGGAACAAAATTACAAGATACAGTTTTATCAATTCTACATCTTTTTGTGGGATTCCATCATTACATTTATATGGATAATTATTACAATAATGTAAAAACAGCTGAATTACTCCTACAGAAGAATACGAGAGTTTGTGGAATAATTAGGACAAATAGAAGATTTACGTCGAATTTAAAGAACAGTACATTAAAAGAACATGAAACAAAATTTGGGAGGAAGGGAAAAGTTCTTTTATAACTTTGGCAAGCAAAGAGAGACCGACTGGTAAGAATCATTTCAACCATTTGTTCCACAGAAATGATAAAGATTACGCACTGATCAGGAGAGAAGACAAACCCAAGTCTATTGTAGAATATAATAAATACATGAAAGGAGTTGATCGTGCAGATCAATTTATGTCTTATAACAGCATTCTTCGAAAAAACACCAAAGGGGTAAAAAAAGCAACGCTTTATTTTTTTAATGCTGCACTTTTTATCTCATTTATAGTTCAAAGAGAAATAAATAATAAAAAGCGACATATAAAAAATTTTTGCTTACAGTTGCTATAGCATTGATAGACGAACAAACAATTCAATATTTAGGCATCGAAGAAGCAGAACCTACGAATGCGATAGAAAGAGGAAGACGGACCAGCATCGAGATATGACCCACTAGCAAGGCTATCTCAAGATTTTAAGTAACACAAATTAGTACCAATTGTAACAGGTGGGGAAAGATCCTCACCGCAAATATAGAGTACACTCTGCTAACAAGAAAAGTGGTTATACCCGATATATTTCCGAATATTGTAATGTGCCACTGCATAGACTGACTTGCTTCGAACGATACCACACTGTAAAAAAATATTAAAATGCATTTTGAATTTTTAATTTCACGTTCAAGTCGCGTTATTTATCTTTAATCATCACATTTAATGTTTTTAATTTTACCAATATTTTTGGCATAAACTACAAAAAATAATTGTTGTATATTAGTCCATCCAATACCAGGCGCGCCGGTCAGCCTCGCGGTAGACGCGTCTGATTACGCGGTAGGAGCGGTCTTGCAGCAGCGTGTGAACGACACATGCAGCCGCTAGGATTTTTTACAAAATCTCTGATCCCGCGCAGCGAAAATACATCGCGTATGACCGCGAACTACTCGCGATGTATACTGCGGTTAGACGGTTTACACATGCCGTGAAAGGGAGACATTTTGTTTAACCAAAACCTCGATAAGTGTTCGCTGCGTCAATTTCGACACCTCCATTATATTGGGCAGTTTACGATCGACATCTAGTACATCAAAGGTCTAGATAATAACGTAGCCGACGCTCTATCCCGGATCGAAGCGATAAGAAAAGCCATGGACCACCAAACTTTCGCTGCCACGCAAGAGAATGATACCGAGTTATGCGAAATCGTAAACTCCGGCACATATGCGTTACGATTGAATAAGATACATTTTTCCGATCACGACGTGGAAATATTTTGCGACATATTACGCGAAACAGTACGACCGGATGTACCGAAACCCTTGAGGCGCAGAGTATTCAATTCGCTCCACGGATTTTCCCGTATTGAAATACGCGCTACCCAGGATCCGGTGACGACGTGTTTCGTTTGGCCGTTGATAAACAAGGATTGTCGAAATTGGACACGACAATGTATCCCGTGTCAGGAATGTAAAGTCATTCAGGAATTTATCTACACTCGCCGGAACATACGGAGCGTTAGCGGGACGTTTCGAACAGACAAACATGGACATTATCGCGATGCAGTATTCGCAGACCGATATTGTCTAACGTGTATCGAGCGTTTTTCACGTTGGCCTGAAGTCATCCCCATAGCCGATATGGAAGCGTCAACCGTCGCTTGAGCCATTCTGCGTCCAACGGGATGATAGAACGTTTACATCGCCAGTTAAAGGCAGGAATCGAATGCCACGACACATGCAACTAAGTAGAAATTTTGCCAATTATTTTATTGGGGATACAAATCTCCATTAAGGAGAACCTGAACGCAACGGCTTTCGAAATGGTTTATGGCAACGGAATACGGTTGCCAGCGGAATTCTTTTTACCAGAGGGGCAATAGGCATACTCGAAATACGCGAACCAGTTAATAGAGCGAATCGAAAAAATCGGGCCACATCCGATCGCACGACATGGCACAAAGAAAATTTTCATTGTCCGCGAACTCGCGTCATCATCATACGTATTTTTGCGCAATGACGCCGTCAGAAGCCCCTTACAACCACCATACGACGAACCATATAAGGTGATATAACGAGGCGATAAAAGATTTACAATAGAAATAAATAAAAAGAACATAAAAGTTTCCATATGCAGGTTAAAACACGCTTTTGTTGTACCCGAAGATATCGAGCACCATCAACAACACGAAGATAACGACAAAACCCGCGACGCGTTTAATCCAGCCCGAAACTTAAAACAATCGAAACGAAGGGCGGGCAATTACGAGCGAAAAAAGTTCGAGAAATAGTTGCCTCACGCGCGCAGGCAGGAATGTCCGTTATCCTGAGCGATTCCAAGCAGGTTATAGATAAGTCAGGATAGAAAGTGTGTAGCTGTAAATAGAATAAGCTTAGCACGTAAGATCTACTTGCGCGGAACAAAGACAGTTCCTATTAAAAACGTTAGCACTGGTAAGAGGTTACTGTAGCGGCACTAGGCCGCAAAGAACAACTCTTTCCAACGGTTTCGTCGGCACATAGTATACCATCGCTGAAAGAGAGACCGATGAAATATAAGCAAGGCTGGGATAAAGCGTAAGTACCGACAAACCTAATGGGCCATCAATATCCCTAAGATCCTTCCGCCAAATATTCGGAAAAAGGAGTACGTGACCACGATCGCGGGGGCCTAACGAACACGGGCATAGTGGGAATATCAAAAAATTACAAAAGGGAAGAAAGCAAATTAAGAGATCAGTCGTAAGCGAGAGTCATAGGTGAAGAGTTATGAATAAATAGTCGCCCGCACGAACGCCGAGTAGTTCTTTGGCACCCTACACGTCCTACCACCTCAGTACTTTTACAAACTGAGAACCATTATATCATTATCCCTAAGAAAAATGTGCAAATCGACGTATTATGTAGAACACATAAAGTCTTAGAAATCAGATAACCGAGTGTAAATAGTAGCAAAACTCGCTGTATAATCATATAGGACCGTAATATTATGAAAATGGAAGGAACACATAAGAATATTTCTTATGAAATCAAAATTAAGAACAATTCATATAGTTTCGAAGAAATAGACATTCCAACACTAGAGAAAATATTAGAAACGGTTCCAAAGGTAACTCACAACTTTAACCAACACAAAGCCAACTACAACACGTTACAAATACAAGTCAATACCCTACAATTCAAGCGACGTATAAATTCACTCAAAGAATATGGCACATCTACGCTACAAATATTAGGATCGTAGCCTTAGGACTAGGAACAATATGTATAATGAATAAGTGGAAACTTTTCGAAATCTATATCGACTAATTTATAAAAATGTATGTATCAAAATACTCTGCCACGTTACATCCTTATGGTTCACGTAAACAATATTGATCAAAATCGCCAAAGATAAAGTTGAAGAGATTTAACTTAAACGGCCCACCAGAGCCATGCGCTTTAACGGAGCAAAGCGAAGCTAATAAGGGGGAATGTCACAGCCTCAGAAAACAATAACAGGATAACCACATCTGATAAACATCCTACATGCCACAGCCACCGAAATAACAGCAAGATAGCCACGTCTGACAGGCATCCGGCGATAACCCCTCTAGAGAGGTCGAAACCTTAGTATAAAATCCTTTCCAAATCAGCACTGAACAAATTTTTGTTGTAACACTCTGAACCGTTACTCTGTTGGGTTTATATAATAAATTTTATATAGACTATCACATCTAAAGTCCGAATCAATCACCGTACTTGCGAAACGTTCAGATTACGTGAAATAATTCAAACGACGTGGGGAGACAACCGTACATTTATTAATTTCACGATTTAGTGTCTTCGACGTGACACTAGCAAACCGAGGAAATGCTGGTTCTTTTAGAAAATAAGGATTCTTCGCGCCATTATATAATTATCTATGGTGGATGAGAAAATGGATTTGTGGAAAGAGCCGAATTAATTTTTAAGGCAAATATTAGAACTGATGACTACCAGGTCAGTAAAGGAAAGTTTGTTTTTCTCCAGTGAGGAGAATTTGAGAAATGTAAACAGCAAAAATTAATTCTAAATATTGAGGCTAGGTCTGTAATAGTGGCTAGTTAGTAAACGAAAAAGGAGGTCAGTCGTGTACAATGGAAGTAAATTGTATAATAACAATAGGATAAGTTAAATAGCAGAATGACTCATCGGCTGGCGAGTGTTGTAATAGGACTTGTTGACAATCAATGTCACGCAGCCGATACAATGTTCGAGTGGGCTGTATTTCGACCCACAAAATAATTTATAAAATATATAAAATTTAGACTTGTCTTAAGAAATGATAGCTCGATTGGAACAGTATTTATTTAGTTAGTTAGTTAGTTAATGGTTAATAATTAACGAATGAGTTTAGTTTAACAAAGCGCGTAACAAACATGTGTAGCAATCTATAGGGTGTTTGTGCCTGAAAGGTTTAAACACTCTGGATTGTTTACCTAGTGGATGAGTTTCTGCTACATTGGCGTTAAATTAATAAATGTTTGATATTAGTATAGGAAGTGGGTGACCACTATATGCACGTAAAGAGATATAGAGCTCGGGTAAGAGTTAATCGAGTGGTAGTTTGTACTTGTACTTGAAATACACTTGTACTTGCACTTAAATTCTTATTGATGTTGTCAGTATTAGAAGCACGTGGCAGGCAAAGGTAATTATATATCACTGCATGATATACTGGATAGGCTTGTACGTTGTAACGAATAACACCTCGCGAACGTAACTTGGTATGCACTTGCGTATTTTGTTCGACCACTTTGCGTTTTGGCTCATAAATACATTTGAGTAGTTAATTTAATAGCGACGCGTATGTCACGGCCGGCACACTTCAAAACCGATGGGCTGATGACGGAGACTCACTAGACGGCAAGGGAGTTCATGCGGCAACAGGTACTGGGTGCAGACCCGACACCCAGGAGTTCTCCCTACTTCATAAGATAACCACTTGTGTGGGTATGCGACCGAGTTGTAAGAGCTTCAGTCTTGGGAAGTCACGGCTGGAACTCGCAACCAAACTATCATTATTATAGTCAAGGTGTTAGTAAATAAAATCTCTTTTTTTTATTTTCACCTTTGATTTTTTTACGTGACGGCGTACGGGCATATACGGTTACGCGAGATATCGAAGCTATTGCGCATGCGTTGGTCTGGAGTGCGCGCATGGTATTTAGTTCGCACCATATTGGCTAAACGTCGCCACCTTACGGACCACGTGGCTGCTGACTAAGGTAGAGTCGGCTCGAAGTAAGTTCCTAATGTTAGGTAAATTAGGTTGTATAATTTAATAATTAATTTTGTTTAATGTAATGCCGGTAGGTTGTGGTAAATACAATATAGCGGATTTGCGAATGTGTCTGACGAACCGAACGTAAAACGTAAAATTAAACGAAAATTCGAGTAATTATTTAGATTAAAGAAGGTATATGCGACAGAGGGACATACGAATGCGAACCTAGAAATTATTAATGTATCTACCCTTCTCTGCACACATTTATATAACTGTGATTTGTTCATATAATAATTTGAGGAGTTTTGGGCTATGTGAGGAAAGGTTATTTAGTTCGTATAGTGATACTATATGAGTTGACGGCTTATTTATTGTGACGTTTGGCTTTGCTTATGGATTATGATTGGTACACTTTCGGAAGGATATGCGAGAATGGTACGACGAATTTGGCTATATCCCTGGACTATGCGCTTTATTTAAACATAAATATGGATAAGTACATTACAGAGAAAAAAATTACGGCGCAGGGGGTTTCAGAGCCCCCAGGCCCTGTCGATGCTTCGAGTGGCGTACCAGGCTCGACCCGATGGTCATCTAGCGACTGGGCAAACGAGGAGAGGATTGTTAGTGCCAGGACCACCTCTCTCTCGGTTAAAATGGCCGGGATCAATCACATCCGGCGAGCGACAGTGAGTGTGGGAGAGTAAGTCGTGCAAGGTCAGGTGCTGGTGGCAACTCCACCAAACGTAATGTAGAAGTGAGCGTTTCGCCGGTTCGAGCAGAGATGGAGTATGACTCGGCTATGTTGTCAGGCAAGCAGAACCCAACTAAGGCGAAGAACCCGCTTAAACCTGAATGGAACTTGGAGAGGAGCCCGGTGGATGAGAGAGGGAGGGGCGAGAGATTATGATGAACCTCGACATGTCGGCGGAATCGTTTGATGGCGGGGGGGCATATTCACTTGTCGCCATACATGACGTCACTGAAGAGGAAAGGGATGATGCGATTTTTAAATTGAGGGCACAGTACGAGTGGAAATCCTGGAGGGCGGATGAGGAAGACGATTTGGAAGACCTACCTTCTAATAAGTTTGAAGATGGCAGAGCGTTGGCAATGATGCTAGAGGGAAGGGATGCATCGCCTCTACTTTCGTTTGTGACCAGCGAATCGAAGATGAATTTTAGGAAAATCAGTCGCTTTGTTCAGCTGGATGGGAAAACAAAGAAGGGAGTGTGTAGAAATTTGAGGAATATAGATCTGTTGCAGCACTGGTTTGCGGTATATGCTGGAAAGGTTAACACCAAAGGTTAACAAGGGAGTGAGATATGCGCATGTAGCGACGCAAGTCTCCCCGAGGAAGGAATAGGATGAAGCGAAAGTTTGCTTCGATACTGGGATGCAGATAGAAGGGATAATAAAGGGATAAAGAGTGCGGTGAGAAAGGAGTAGAGTGATGTCGGGACGCAGACAGATGCGCAGACGGAGGTGAAAATGTTAACCAAAAGAAAAGAGATCCCCCGAACGTGGACAGCTAGGTCAGCAGGAAGAAGCCTCGACAGAGCGTTGGCTCTTATGCGGAGGTATGTTTCGGGAGAGATAACGGAAGCATTAGTAAGAGACGACGTGGCCTCACCTCCAGAGGAGACATTGGAAGTGGAACAACGAGAGATGCTGATGGGGCTACAACGGGCGATATCACCGGGAATAATGAGAGGTATCTCTCGGTGAAACAGCAGTCGCGGAGGAGGGTGGCAGTCATGGTCAAGGTGTTTGATGAGAAGATTGTGGGTGTGAAGGAGATTATACTGGAGGTGGCGGGAGTGCGCAAGACTAGAGGTGGCCACGTCCTGATAGAGATTAGCGGGCAAGGGACGGCTAGCGGGATGGCCGAGAGGTTGAAATCTGTGAATGGACAGGAAGTGGAGATTATCCCACTTCTAAACGGAACCACGATTGAGGTCAAAAACCTCTTTCCACTAGGGAGGTCTTGGTTGATGATATCTGTAGTGATCTTAATATACAGGATCCCAAGTAGATGCAAATTAAAACCTTGAAGAGGGCGCCGTGGGAGATGCAATCCGCAATTGTCACGGTGCCTACTAATAACGTCCCGCGGGGTGACGCCCCAATTAGAATTAAAATAGGGTGGACCGTCGCTAGTGGCAGGCTTCTGCCGAATATTGTCCGATGCTTTAGGTGCTATGACATCGGGCATGTGGCTGCGAGATGCACAGTTGTGGAGCCAGGCAGGAAGAACTGCCGCAGATGTGGTTCGTCGGATCATAAAATGTATGAATGTAAAAATGAGCCGAGATGTACCTTGTATATGAAGTACAACGGAGTTAATGTCAGGAAAGTGAGGAAAGCAGAAGTAATGGAAATATTATATTCGACGAAGAAGAAACTTATAATGAAGACAGTACAGAGAACATGGAAACATCAGATTCAGAAGATGAAAACAATATTATAAATAACAATATTGGTCAACAGATAAAATATTATTTCTGAATAATCTTTCTAAAGTCATTTCAAGAGATAGATATTTAGAAATTTAATAATATTCATTTCAATAATACTAATGCATAAGACACTATGCTACTTCGTCTTCTCCCTGTTGTTAAGGGAGACATCCTTTACCCAACTGTGCCGCTAGGGGGGCCACACCCCCTAACACCGCGTTCCCTGGACCGTCGTGCAAGTCCGAGGGGGGATCCAGACCCTCCTCGGCGTGACGGTTCCTTTAAAGCACCTAGGGCGTCGGCGACGATGCCGCAGCCCTGCGGCGTGTCGTGTCCCTTCGGAGCGGCGCTCTAGCTGGATCGCGTCTTCTCACTCTATTTCTCTCCGCTCGCTCCTTCGCGAGCATGACTTGTTCGCAGTAGGAGCGAACGGCGATGAACTCCTGGTGCCCCCTCAGCATGGCCTCGATGACCGCCTCGGGGGCCAATCTCTCGCCGATGGCGAGCCGCAAGATGCTCCTGCCCCGCCGATGTTCGGTAATAAACCGCATAAGGCGTTGGCTGCGGCTATCACCCTTGGAATGCATAAGACCCTAATGAACCGTTAATAAAATTACAGCCCAATATACTGAAAGAAAATTTCGCTGGATCCTTTGATCCATTTAAGAATTTTTGTATCGACGAAAGTCCGTTGTTGTACAAAGAAAGATGCTACTTGAAACAGTACATTCCTTCTAAAAAGAGACGATTTGGAGTAAAATCATTTATTATTTGTGATTACAAGACCGGATATATCCTAGATTTTATCATCTACACTGGAAAAGATACAGATATTAAAACAAATAATTTGATGCTTTGTAAATCTGGAAATATAGTTACAATACCTCTGCGACCACATCTTGGGAAAGACCTTCTTTAATTACTGACAATTGGTACACAAGTCCACATTTGTATACATTACTCCATAAGTATAAAACTAATGCATACGAAACTATAAGAAAGAGCAGAGTTGGAATGCCGCAGATGAAAAAAAAAAGTCAAGCCTGGAGAATTCGAATATGAATCTAGAAATAATTTAGATAAAAAAGAGGATGTTGTCGATAGTCCACAGTGCTAAAATGACTGCAAATCGACAGATGAATTATCGCACAGGATGACAAAAAAACCAACCTGCATTATTGATTATAATTATAATATGGGTTCTGTCGACAAAGTAGATCTGACTTTAAGTTCACTGCATTGTCTAAGAAAATCGGTATGATGGCACAAAAAACATTTTTTTTTCATCTACTAGACCTCTCAACAAATTTTATGTCCAAAAGAAGTACTACAAAAATACCCACAAGATACGATAAATCAGAGAGTTATAACTGAAGATACCAACAATTTTCCTTTTTGGCTATCAGGAAGGCATTTTATATCAAAATGTTCCGATCAAAAAGGACCAACTTCAAAATTGGCAAGGCGAAGATGTGTTGCATGTTCGAAACATAAGAAGCGGAAAGACAAACGATATGAATGCAAGGAATGTAACGTAGGCTTTGCGTTTATCTTTGAACAATATCACACACAAGGAAATTATTGATTAAACTTTTAATTGAACATTTATGGTTTTGTTAATAAATATGACAAAATATTTATAATTTCGATTTCTAATAAATAATGTTAATAAACAAACATTTTATTTATCCTGTGGAGAATCTGTGCATGTACATATGTCTAGAATTTGACACTTCGGAGTCCTATGAACGAAAATCGCGTCTAAGCAGAAATGTGCGCAGGCAATTTTAAATTACTATCACAGCAGCAGCTTGGCCCCACAGTACGGTTGACTTCGAACCGTCCCGTCCGCAAAGAATTTTAATATTTAGATAACGGTTTGTTTTAAGTCAAATGTTTTTTTTTATTTCTGACATCTATATACTATACTCCAATATACTACAAAACGTTTTTGTTGTTTCATGCCTATTTATTTCAGACATAGAACATAGAAATCAAGGTTATGCTAGTGTCCAAATATTTCTAAGGCTAACTGTATAACCATTGTCACTCTTGTTTTACGTATTTTTACATAACGCAGAGTTACGTAAGTAGCAAACGGCAAAGACAATGAAAATCGCAGTTTGTAACTGGTGCAATAATGAAGAAACTATGAAAGCTAAGATACTCGCCATGCCACGCACGTTGGATAAAACCCACTTTAAGTTTACCAATGCGCAACAAATACTAAATTTTAGTACATTTCATATTTCACTCCTAAAGTAACAGAAATCTAGGATTTTTTAACTCGCTAGGATGCGTTTCTAGGTATTTGCTTTTAAACTAAACATAATTGGGAAAAATTTTTGAATCTGGCTAAAGAAAACTGGTTACGAGTTAATGGCTGCAATTTAATTATCTCATTGCGTGAATGTAGATTGATATCTTCGTCCACGAAAATTACATTGTCCGAAAATGTTGGCACAAAGTTTTTCTAAAATCCAAAAACCAAGCACATCTGAAGATTGAATCATGGCCGTCGTCTTCATTGGAATGATTGAAAATATCACTTCTTTCTTTTCTGAAATCAACTAATTTAACTGATTTAGGCAATGTCTCGAATCGAGTAGAAGCATGCTTTTTGCAGACAGTATTCGGCAGATATACATGGCTAAATCAAATTTTTAAATGTTCTGACGTGAGCTTTCCTAATTTTGAAATCTCTATCTAACTATTTCTTGAGTGGAATAGAGTTTCTTGCAGTCTCAGACCAAATTTCTCATTTAAAGCTATATATTGCGATGAAAGAAGATGTCTGCTTGCTGGAGTAATAGACATTATAGCATAACTGTGTGTCGTAGAAGATATCGATCGAATCGCTGCTTCTAATGTTCTCACTCCCAATTTTGGCGACGTTTGACCAGAATATATTTCAAGTCGAAGCTACTCTCGTCTACATTATAAATGTTTTTAATTCCAATAGTTGGGGTATTAAACTTTACATATGAAACTAGAAATTCTGCAACATGTAACAAGTTATCTAGAAAAAAGTTATCTACTAAAAATGGATTGCGTTCTGCATGATATGTTGCGAAAAACGATTCTATGCACAATTTTGTATGTTCAAATTCATCATTCATTTGCCTTAAATTCAGGTAGGTTCATAAAGTCTTTTGCCATCAAAGCCCATAATCTCAAATTTGTGTCATGAACAATAGATCTTCTGTCATAAGCTTCTTGAAACTTTTACGATACATATTCCGTAATAAATGTAAACTTTACTGAATTTGTCTCACTCTTCTCAAGACTCGTAGTTCACTTGTGTAGTTATGGCACGGATTTAACCACCCGAAAACTTTTCTGTATAGTGGTAAACGGTTAAAAAACTATCCTCCGTGTTTCCAAAACTCCACAACTTTTTTTTTTATAATTTAAGTCGATTTTTCCACCTCCGTCATCAACAGTAGACTCTTCACGGTCAAAATTGTCTTCTTTTTCCTCTGTAGGTAATTTAGCCTACAATCCGAACACTATGTCATTCGACAAATTCGAGCACATAATCATATTCAATTGATGGTGTCAAATACGCATTTTGAAAATTATTCATCACATCACAAATTTCATCATGCAAGTTAGCTTCTACCGATTTTTGCTGAAACTAGTTTATTGAAGAAAACTTATAAAATAGGCTTCAAATTGTGATTGGTTTATTGAATTGGAAAAAATGTTAACACATGAGTCATTGACAAATATGAAAAGGGAATATCTGGAGCTATTTCAACATGTATATTGAACGAAATCTTTTTAAGGAAGAGGTAACTCAAAAATCACGGATTTTTAAAAAAATTTTTTATGCAATTCAGTAGACAATGAAACGATGCAACTTTTGCTTAAACTTTGTCAGATATCTTCCACCGTTATTGAGGTATTTCACGAAAAAGAAAATTTTGAATATTTTTCAACGGGTGATATCATCCATTAAAGTTGAATTACGACAAGAAAAAAGATTGGTTTGCATTGTCGATAACATAAACTACTTGTATTCAAAAGATCTAGAATTTTTAAAATTTCCGGGTTGTCTAACCTTCGTTATGAGTCTAATCCTTCATTATTTGCAACTACATTAATTGCACTGAAACTTGTAACGTGCAATAGTACAATTTCATGCAATAATAACTCGCATAATAATAATTCGTATCGGGTTCTCGACATTTTCAGATTCTCACACGTCTCTAATATTAGCTCCTTTCGGTCGAAGTCCAGGTATTTCTCGACAATATTATTTTTATGTTGAGGTCGAATACCGAATAGTGCACAACATGAGCGTCAATCTATAGATATCGGATTACTATTTACGTTTCTTCGTTATCTTACTCTATATATATAATGGGGCACTATATGTACGAAATGAATAAATTCAATGCATAAAAACTTCCACGAGAGGTTAGATAGATTAATAGCATGATAATTGACGAACTTGTACGTTAGGCAAAACAGATAAAAAAAATGTTATCATTTAATTTGTAGGGGAGGTAAGAAATGTTAAGAATAATAAGATGGGCGGTATCGGCTCCACGAAATAAAATTCTGGTTTAATATCTTATATATCTAATTAATTACTTATCAAGAGATTAATAATTATCCTCCTGATTGACGTAGACTCGTCAAAAGTCAGTGTCCCCAAGTTACCAGAAGGAGAAATTTCAATAGACGGAGATATTCTATGAGTTCTGAGCGAGGACATCCCATATTATATCTCAGTGTTAAAATCAAAATTTAATTGGATATACTTTAGCAGGAATAGATTAAACCATACATATTTGCGGTAATGGGTGAGAAAAGCGAAGTGGATAAAATACACTTCATCCAGAAGTTGAATGGTGCAGCAAAGCTAATAATCGAGGTACATTATAATGAAACAGAAGCATGTAAGGCATTCATACTGCTTAGGATATCGAAACGAATAAAATCGATACTAATAAAAACAAAGTCAGGAGAATAATTCTTTGGAGAAGATCTAAAGAAAACAATGAAAGAGCCAAAATCTATAGGAAAAATATCCCAGAAAATATAAAACCAATCGACTATAGATGAAGAAAAGATCACTTAACAGTTGGGACTCAAACATCAACAAAACAGATCTCAAACATAACAACTCAGTATCGGCCACGCCTGATCTTGAAGACTAGAAAATCACTGAAGAACAAGTACAAAACACACAGAGACATCAAGCAGAAAAACAGACAGAAGTAAACACAGGCATTACAGGTCAATTGAGATCTTTTGTATCGAAATGACAGGAGATTGCGGAAAATAAATTCATTTTTAATTCATTACAAGGATACAAAACAACTTAAAAAAAGAAGTGGTTGAGGTTATGTTGGGTACGATATCCATTACTTAAGTTTAATCGATAAGGAAAAATAAAAAATTACCGAAATATCATCCATTCCTTGCTAGAAAAAGAAACAATTGAGCCCTGTACATTAGAGAAGGGTCAATCTCCGTGCTTCTTGGTACCCAAACACCACATGGGTCGCATAGATTTATCCCAAATTCAAAAAGAGTAAACAAATTCATAAACACAAATCACTTCAAGTTTTATGTGAGATATACAGTGTGAACATTTAAGTCAGACGTCTAATTTATTTTAATTGCTTTTGCAGGCAAAAAGGAAATACAGCTGTAAGGGGTGTATATGGATTCAGAACGACTATTTAATGGCGATAGAAAAAGTTCCCCCCAAAATTGTAAAGGTCATTTCAATGTCATCGCTATTCTTTTGCATATAAATACCTGCTTTTTTATTATGCAACGTTGTAGGTTTCAAGTTTCATATTTCAAAAGCGTTATTTTTCGTATATAATAAACCCCTTAACACTTTAAAATCGAAAACATTATTTTTTTCAGGTGACTATATGTGGTCAGATATAGCGTTGTAAAAACAAAATAAAGCGATTAAAACTAAAACTAATCGATTTAATTATTCATTATAGAACCTCAGAATGCAAAGGCGCGTTACATTTTCATGTATGTAATCACTTACATTTTATATATTTAATTGTAGTATAAGCATTTTTTTATTGCTAATACGGATAATACAAAATTTATAACAATTTCGACTTTGAGAAGAATTTGAAAGAGGTAATGAAAGGTGTTACATATCGGGATTTTGCAAATGGAAGTTTATACAATTGTTAACTTGTCAATTTCCAATACATTTAGAGAAATTCAAATCATTTTGTTTTCACGCTGTAAAATTATTTAAAGAAACATACTTATGCTATCCAATGTCACAAACAATGCACGATTGGAATATATGGATAGCAAATCTTATAACAATCCATTTTATCATATTCATATATTTCAAACATTAGCCTTAAAAACAGGATACATAAACAGTAAATAAATGAAGTTGAAACTATTTGCAGATATTTTACCATTATTACGTACTCCATATATTCAATCGTTACCATCAGCATTGATATGTAACATAAATGTAGAACAAACAACAGCCAAAGATCAATCTGATAATAATGAAGAATGCGACGAAATTGTCAATACTTAGACATTTAAACAATTTAAAATTAAGCTCAATTCCATTATAATATATAATGGAATATAATACAACACAATTGCAATAAATTATAAAATAATCTTGGAAACACATCTACAAATTTTTCATGGTCAAAAAATAATTTGAACCCTATATTACATCATTTTCGAACAGACGCAGGGATAAAAATGACTATAAATTCAAACTTCACTCGTTTCATTATCTTTTAATTATTCTTTTCAAAAGAAAAATGAACTGTGAAACAATATTCGTCAACGGATAAAATATTATCTTTGAACAATCTCTCTAAAGTCATGTCAAGAGATAGATATTTAGAAATATTTAATAACATTCATTATTATGATAATTATATTAATGCACAAGACCCTAATGACCTGTTAATACTCAGATTAATTATTATAATTGTCTTTATAGCTTTTATTTTATTTTTATTATATTTTTCATTATATCTGTTACAATATTTTCCAGTATTTTACTTATATTTTCCGATATGTTATGCTATAATTTATTGACATAGAAAATGTTGCTTTTTCGTCTTCCCTTTTTTTTTCTTTAGATAAAATAATAGTGCTTTTCTTGAACACATTATTGTAAATAATTAATTTCTAATACAGAAAATCAATATTTATTAAAAATTGACATAAAGATATTATAAATCTCAGCAGAAAGAATTTTTTGTATGATAAAATTGTGTCTCTTTTAAATAAATAAAAGTTCATTTTGTAAAATTTAATACTATAAATAGTTGAATTATATGATAGAAAAGGCAATTGTGAAAAGTTTGAGGAACATGGATATGAAGTTGTTTTTAATTTTGATTACAAATTACCACTTTCACATAAAGAATCTTGTCCAATCTAAAGCTACTTTCGGATAAATTAAAACCGTACTTGTGTTGACTAAGATTTTCTAGAGGACGCAGGTGCAAAGAGAGGAGCGATGTGCTTTCACACTCTGTTAAATACAAGATACTATCAAAAATTTATGTGGTTTTAAACTAACTTATTATGAGAATATCTTGAAAACTGAAGAGTCTGTCTATTATATGTTATATTAAATGGATATATGGATGGATAACTATCTATATAATAAATGAAATCTCTTTACTTCTCTTACATGAAATAATGCGTTTAACAATTATAAGCATGTAATATGGCAAATATTATGGCAATTAATAATAGATAATTACAGATGAAGACTTACCCAGTTGTCTTATGCCTAATTATCTTAACCAGTAATAAGATTTCTTCAAAATCATGAAATACATGTATCACTTTATGGCAATGAGGTCTTTTGAAAAATTCTCTAAAAAATTTATAGTTAATCAATAATCAAATAAATGAAATAAGTGGTTCAAAAAATAACTGATATTAATAGAAACATGATTATTTTATAAGAATGTAATATTTAACTATAAAAGTACTGTATATGCAATATATTTTCTCTATATACATCACTGATGCAATAAATGAGATTTATTTTTCTTATTGAAATAGAATATTCTGTGATAGAAAAGAAAAGAAAGACTTAGCATATCAGTGTAAAAAAGAATTTATGGAGATTCGTCTATGAATAACTTCTCTTCAATATCACAAAGTGTATTTATCACAAATGCAAACATTTTTGAAAAAATTTTCTTGAAAAATTTTAATAAATCAGATAAATGAAATAAAAAATTATAAAAGCAAATAATATTAAAGGAGAATAGTGAACATTGTGGTTATGAATAACTATTATAAATGCTTTTGTTCAATTATTGATCATTATCAAGGACACAATTTGTTTTTCAAAAAAAATAACCATTCAGTGAAGAATCCTTTGCAGAAGAAAGTAAATTTATGGAAAGAACGATATAACTATTATATGAAAGCCTATAGTCAATTTATATAATTGAAACTAAAACGTAAACACCATCAAACTACCATCTCTCTCCCATAAATATATTAAACGTAAATATAGAAGTAACCACAGAAAATATCATTAGGAAAAGTGACTGAAAAATTGTGCATACTTTGCAATTGTAATAGAAATAGGCAAAGTAAAATAAGAAAACTATATTTATTTTTATGACTTACTTTTATGTATATAAAATAATGTATCTGGTTGTTGTATGGTCCATTGTTGTGTGGCGAAAGAAAAATTGTGTCTTTTGTAATATAAATAGGTAAAGCAAAATAAGAAAATTACATTTGTTTTTATGACGTACTTTTATGTACATAAAATAATGTATCTGGTTGTTGTATGGTTCATGGTCGTATGGGTGCATAAAGCTTTTCGATTAGAATAATTTACTCAAAATTTGTTAATTTATAAACGCACAAGCATAAAATATTTAGGTACATAAGTATATAATATAATATAAGTACAGAAACTTCATAGGACAACTTTCTAATAATCAAATTTTATTCTTGACTTCGCACTTGCAACTAATTAGTAAATGGTAAGTAGAACCACGTGCCATACGAATTTTAACACTAGTACGTAGGCTCTAGCACGTACGCTCTACCGAGTTTTGGATACAAAAGACATACTACATTTTGAGAGACAGAGAATTTCGATACGCTATCTAGTGTCACAAATAGAAACTACTAAGAATACATTAAGCAGGGTCGCATATAGAGGTCTGGAAACTCTCAGTGACTGGATGATGTTGATTAATTTGACCGCAATAAGGTATTTCAATTTATTTGTTAGGATCTGTGCGGCGTGATTTTGTGTTTGCGACCTACAATACTATTATTATTGTAGGTATTATATCGGTAAATCCATGCATATACCCTAGGCTGGTGGCTAGGTTGGTTGCAGCGTGGCTGCGACTTGCAGAAATTGCTGCTTGCCGCTGAATTTCGCGGAAAAACAAAGGAAGTCGACTTGAAACAATATTTATTTTTAATAGGAGCATTAAACTCTAAACCACCATGTGGACAGCGTCGCAACAAATGCGACAAAATTATAATTATAATACATTCAATTATAACACAGATATCATAATCAGCATCGTTATTTGATAATATATTTACTTATAATATTTATAATATCTCAATTCAATGTGACATGGTCATGTATCGTACAAAATTGTAGACCAAATAAAGGTAAATATAGTAAATTACCTATTTTCGGAGTTCGGAATTTTAGTGGCCGTCCGTTTATGGCACGGACAGACCCATTTCCCTCGTTAGGAAATTCCGAATTACATGTCCTCCCAGGGCGGTAAACTTAATAACCCGAGATCAGGGAAAACCCCAGGAAAGGACCAGCCGGAAGGGCACGATGGAGGCAAGAAATCCAACGGCTGGGCGGGAGAATCAGCAACGTACAACACAGTTCAAAGACTAGATTTAGCACGGCAGTACTCCTCACTTCGTTCGTTTAAGGCCTACGACTAGTGCAAATAAAGCGCTGAATAAATCTAACACTCCAGTTTTTTCATCTCCTCCATCTTGAACGTTAAGTCATTCAAGGTACGCGATATCGAGCGATCGGTTTGATCTGACCGGTTACTCTTTAGTCGATAATTCGCATCAACCCCTGTTTCGACCGTTCGCGGAGAGACGATCTTAAACGGAATACCAAGCAGGTAGACGCGGAATTTCTTCAATGCTTTCACGATCGCCAGAACTTCAAGCTCACAGCTGGTGTATTTCTCCTTAGCCGACGAAATCTTTCCGTTCGAATAATGCACGGGGTGAAAAGCATTGTCATCGCTGTCGCGCTGCAATAAAATCGTAACGTATCCCATACTACACGCATCCGTATGCAACTGAGTCTCCGCTCCCGCGCAATACAATTTCAGCACTATTTTCTCGCTTAACGCTGCTTTTAGCCTTTCAAACGCTTCCCGCTCACACAACTCGAATTTAAATTGGACATCCTTTCTCAGTAAATCCGACAACGGTCTCGCAATGACAGATTATCGGGGCACAAACTTCCTAAAGTATCCCGTCAGACCAAGGAAACTTTGAACGTCTATAGCGGACTGAGGCTTTGGAAAATGCGCGACGGCCTTGGTCTTGTACTCCGATGTTATCGCCCTCGGCAATGTAGCCCAAATTTCTACCCTCGTCTGCAGGAATCGACACTTACTTCAGTTCACGGATAGTTCATGTTCGCTAGCGACACGCAACACCTATCGTAGATTTTCCACGCCACTCGAGAGGTCAGTCTACGGCACAATCGAATCATCCATGTATGACAGCACAACCCCCATTGCGATCAACTTTTTGAAGACTGCGTTTATGAATTACTAAAAAACAGCTGGTGAATTGTATAATCCAAATGGAATTCTAAAAAATTTGCATTGGCCTGTGAGAACTACGAGTGCCGTATATTTTCTGCTACTTTCCCCGATAAGAACATGAATGAATCCGTTCTTAAGGTCCAACGTACTGAATACTTTCGAGCCCTGCAACAAATCTAATTAGTCCTCGATCAAGGACAGCGGGTATCTGTCTTTTACTACTTTCCGATTTAGTTGCCTACAATCGACGCAAATCCTTGTTGAACCATTTTTCTTTTCGACCAACACTATCGAGCTTGCATAGTCGGAATATGACTGGCGTATTATTCCGTCTTCCAGTCACATTCTGATGTGAATGTCGACTTCGACCTTATCTTGCGGAGATAACCTTCGCGGCCTTTCATAAACGGGAAGATCGTCTTGCAGTATTAAATTCATCTCAACTACTACTTCGCGCGTTTTCTGCGGTCTATAATTTCGAACTAGATTCTCTATTGCCTGCTTGTGTTGGATATTCGTGACACGCAATAGATTTACCCCATGTGCCCCCACCTCTACGTATATTCTAAGTACCTCCGAAAGACTATAGTAATCTTTGCCCTCTATTTTACGAATGGAGATGTCTCCTTCCTTTATATTTACTTCGACGGTATTCAGGGAGTCCGTGCCAATTATCATGGTTCGTAAATAGATTCTTGAGCTCTTTATATTGTTTTTCATGAAGTGTGAAGTGTTACACTTTAAGATGGAGATGAAATATTTATGCTGCAATTCTTCCGAAACTATGATTCTGGCAACGTCTCCGACGTTAATTAAGATTCAACGATCGTGGCAGAAGTATTATAGTTTCGTAGATTTATAAGCTCTAAAAAATGGATTTGGAAATTTATTTAATTAATTCATATATTCTGCAAAAAACAAAAGAACGAGAGGCCACTTAATTATCTGCGATTTACAGAAACTTTAGTAGACCAGTTGAGAGGAGATATTCGACAACCGCGAGATCGAGCTTCGACGTCGACTGCTAATTGTGATGAAATTCGGTTAAAAATAAATAAAAAATAAATTAATTTTAACAGGAACAGAAAAGGATTGTACAGTGTATTCTTACCGAAACAAAGCAGGAGAAAGACACGAAACAACTTATTATTGCGATACTTGTCCCGGCAAGCCAAGGATGCATCTTGGCAGATGTTCTATAAATTATCGTAAAAGAAAAAAATACAGAAAAGATATTAAAAAATGATATGTTCAAAGATGTAAATATATATAGATTATTAAAATATAATGTTTTTTTAAGTTAATTTTTGTATAAAATCATTTTATATTATCTAACAAGACACTCGTCACATACGCGCAAAATCATCTCGAGTTGCTACTACGCCCGACCGAAAAGGCCGTCGAGTGCAAAAGGTTAATAAGATATTTCGATCATTTTTATTTTCTCATTTAAAGAGATTTCAATAGCGATATAACTTTTTAAGGTGGAACTACAAGAAAACTGCAGTACTTGCAGAAAAACAACCGGTAATTGCATGATTATCATATTCACCACGGGCGGGGCTGGTGGAAGGAAGAAGAGGAGGAAGAGGAAATTCCCTCCACACGCCGTAAAGCTCTACGGTCCGACGCAATCGAGTAGCGTAACGTGATATGATGACAGATATCGCTGAGACAATGTGGTACATAGGTACTAATTCAAAAGTTTCTGTCGTTGAGTCTTTTAAAGTTAAACTTCTAATAACGTATGTATGAGACCTTTCTAATTACAATGAGATCAAACACAATATAATTTTAATTATATTCATTTATTGATATCAATTAAATACCTTAAATTATGAAAACGGGTTCTGTTAACACTTAAAATACGTAATAACAATTGTAGGGATATAATTTAAATAACACTTATTATTTCACTACAATTTTAACGCAATAAAAAATGAAGTAGTTGAAATTCAAAGTTTCAGCCACTTTCCTTGACGGTAGGCTCGTGAATTTTTCAAAACCCACCGCTTTTTCCTTATTCGATTCGTCATCAGTTAAGAGAACTCTTCTAAATGTTTGCAAATATCTCCGTCTCTTAGCTTCGCTCATCTGCCACCCGTATCAGTGATCCATCCAGCTTGGTAAATAATTATGACTGCATACAGCTTAAAAAGTTTTCTTTTGATGTACATATTTATTTGTAGCTAAATAATAAAAAATAATTATAATTAATATTAAAATTATCGAACAGATAATTTTTTGAAACTTAGAATGTTTCATGAATAAAACGTACTTCTCTCGATAAATATTCGCTTTTCGACTGTTTTCGCGGGGAGACGCGCTCACAGTAGAGAGTCGTAAGTTCTCGTCTCGATACGATAATCAACACCACGAATCATCCGAGTGTTGAATCAATCGTCGAGTACAGCATGCGTGTAGACGTGCTCAGTGAAGTTCACAATTCAACAAATGACGACCCTCCGTCGAAAGTGAATCGAAACAGATACAAACCAAGTGTTTTCTAAACTTACTCGTGGAAAATCCAACACTTCTAACCTTAAATCCAAACCATAGCTCTCGACTAGTTATTTCAACTTGAATTAACTAGTTCGAAGATGGCCCAAGCAACTCGATCAGACTCTCATGAGCAAAACTATAACCGCACCGTTCTACCTCCTCCGTGGCAAAAGGATAATATATCCCATCTTTCAAACCTCACAAACAACATGAAAAATCGTAAGCTAGATACAGTCAAAAAAATGTAAACACTAGTCAGAATGAACCGTCAACAATCCATGTTACCACTTATAACAAATTCGCAATATTAGAATCTACAGACGATTCTGTGGACATAGTTGAAACATTAACAAACCAACATACACAAAACAATCCTCCTCCACCACCAATCTTCATTGATGATAGCATCGACATTAAAACAATGATAAAATTTATCGAGAAAGATATTAACAAAGAGGATTACAAACTAAAAATCAAAAATAATCAGGTTACAATTTTGCCGGCTAATCCAGACTCCTACAGAAAACAATCAAAATTACTAAAAACCTTGAACGCAAACTTTCACACATATCAACTGAAACAAGAAAGACCTTTTCGTGTGGCACTTTTTTTTTTTTTTGTTTTTTACGTGGAGGAAATCCGCACGGACGCCGCATCGCTTCTGGGGGAGAGAAGCGACGCGGTAGTGTCGGACTCCAACCGACTAAAACCTCCACGATGACCTTCCCTGTAGCGGTCGAGGGAGGCCCAGGAACTGCAGGTAAGCAACAAACACTGGGCCTCCCCCGCGCGAGTCATGATTCGTCCATTCAGAACTGTTGCCGCGGTGTGAGGTCATGTCACACCGATGCACTTCGCGGGGGGCCGCCGTGCAAGGCAGTCCGGATCCCCTACCGGACTACTTGACGGCCCCTGGGCGCTGAGTTTGTCAGCGCCTAAGATTGGACCCCGCCGGGTCTCGCCGGGGCGCGCCCACGGCCTCTGCCGCGACCTCGCCCGCCGATCCTCCCCGGGTGGGAGTCCCGCACCCTCACTCGCTCCGCCGCCTCCTTCCGGTTTCGTGTGGCACTACGCAACATCCAACCATCAGATAACTTAGACGAACTGAAGTTTGAACTCTTAAATTGTGGCCATGAAGTAATCAACATTAGCAATATAAAGCATAGAATCGCAAAAAACCCGCTATCCTTATTCTTTATTGACTTAAAACAAAAGCCAAACAATAAACAAACTTATAACATCAATCGACTAATGAACTCAGTAGTAAAAATCGAACCTCCTTTTATAAAAAAAGAGATAGTGCAATGTAAAAGGTGCCAAAGGTACGACCACACGCAGAAATATTGCAACCACAATTACCGTTGCGTTAAATGTGCAGGTATTCACTCCACAGATCAGTGCATTGAATCTTCAGAAACTCCTGCGAAGTGCATTCTCTGTCAAGGAGAGCAACCTGCGAACTATAAAGGTTGCTCAGCCTACAAGACCTTGTATAAAGATAAACCCTAAACCCAGAGTTAAGGACCTAACCAACCAAGCACTTAGTCCACGAAAATTCACTACTCCTGTAACAACTTATGCACAGATAGTTCAAGGAAATCAAAGCAGACCGAACATCTATACTGATCAATCACAAACTAGTGTTCCCAGTTCACAGAACACGGATGCCTTCAATAGGCTTCAAAAATTAATCGCGAAACAAACAGAGCAAATTAATAACTTGTTATCATTGCTTACAATTATCGTGGACAAATTAACACGCTCCGACGTAAAGAAACCAATACGCATAGCTCTTTGAAATGCTAACGGTCTAGCTCAGCATAAATACTAACTAGAATTCTTCCTAAAACAACAAGAAATTGACGTTATGCTTATATCTGAAACTCATTTCACCCATAAAAATTGCCTGAAAATAAATGATTATAACTTCTACCATACCCAACATCCCAGTGGAGAGGCCCACGGCGGCACCGGAATTATTATCAAGGCCAGCATAAAACACTATGAGCTTCCATCATTCCAGAAGGACTACCTCCAAGCTATAAACGTAGCAATAGAAGATTGGCATGGTAGACATTCTATTTCCAATAATGACTTCGATAAATTCCTCGAAGACCTGGGCAATAGATTCATAGCTAAAACTAAACATGCGCAATGGGGCAGCGGACTTATCACAGTGAGAGGCAAAAATCTTTTGAAATGCATAAACGCCAACAGACATAATTACCTCAGTACAAACGAATCCACTTACTGGCGCACTGACATTAACAAACTACCTGACTTATTAGACTTCTTTATAACTAAAAACATCTCGCCAAGATATGTTCAAATCAACTCTGCTGTGGAACTATCTTCAGATCATTTACCCCGTATAGCAACAAATAACTCAACAATTATCGAAAATGAACCAATGGCTTTATTCATAACCAACTCACAAACTAGCAGCTCTTTAGGGAAGCATTCAACCATTCAACCTTCAGCCAAGGAATATTTAAACACCAGCATAATAAACGCGATCCATTCTTCCACCCCTGTTAAGTGTTTTGTTAATAAACATGAATACCCCCATTACATAATAACAAAAATCGTAGAAAAACGCAGACTTAGAAGAGTATGACAAAGTCATAGAACACCTGAAGACAAGGGTAGGCTAAATAACGCAACAAGAAAACTAACTAAAATCCTTAAAAATTATAAAAATGTCTGTTTGAAAAAATATCTTACTAATCTATCCCCCACGGCTGACTCCAACTAGTCACTATGGATGGCATCCAGGAAACTCACCCTCCCTTCGCAAATAATCCCTCCAATTCGCTGTCCGCAACGTGGATGGGCGCGTAGCCCTATACAAAAAGCCACCTTGTCCGCAAGTCACATAACTAATGTCTTCAAACCGGATTCCTCCACTATTCCAGATGTCTCCTCCTATTGAACCTTTCACATCTCTGGAAGTTACAGATTTAATCCGTCACCTAAATCCCAGGAAACCTGCCCACAGGTGACCATAAATAATATTCCAATTTCAAACAAAGTCAGTCAGATATCTGGGAATGATCCTGGACAGAAAAAAGACATGGAAAAGACATATCGTAGATAAATCCAAGCTACTTAAATCAAAATTAAAAAAATTCTACTGGCTCATTGGCAGACGTTTCAACCTTATACACCCTTATGCTTGTAATACTAATACTCATATTTGTATGTTATTCGCATTTATTATATTATTAATTGCGTAATATATGCTGCAGATGTTATTATATTCTATATATAAAATATTTGTACACCATGGTATGGTATAATTTCGAATGATTATAAGTTGTTAACTAAGTTTTTTGTTTTCCGATGTTATGCAATATAATTAAGTGGAGTACGTTTACTCGTAACCTTCATGAGTACATTATGTTGTCAAATACTATGACAACCTGGCTTAAACTAGACAAAGTAATGGCTGTATGAATTTATGTCGACTTGGGCAAACACTAGGAGAAGAAAAAGACCAATGATTTTATGACGGACGCAGCTATAATTCTGGATGGCAAAAATGTTACGGCGCAGGGGATATCGGAGTCTCCAGGCCCCGTCAGTAGTATGAGTGGTTCTCCAGGCTCATCCTGACGGTCATCACGTAACTAAAAGAAAAATGACCCAGTGCCTCCCCTCGTAAAAGCGACCGGGGATCTCTCACAGGGAGATAGCGACGTGGAAGTAAGGAGTACTCGCCACAGAGCAATCACATCTGACAATAAATCAGAGGAAAAAGCCAAAGAAGAGATAAACTTTCAAATAGACAAAGTGATGGAGAAGATTTCAATAATCCCTTTAGATAGAAAAGACAACACTAAGAGTTTGACCTGTTCAAGTTGGGTCGTAAAGCTGCACGGAGTCCAATCGGAAGAAATATAAGAGGTCAGGAGAGCGAAACGGAGATGGACTCGTTGGCTGAATCAACAGACCATAGTAGCAATATTACCCCAATATTACCCTAATGTGGGAAAAATAAAAAAAACCAATGAAAAAAGATCTTATTAAAAATGTTCCACAGGGAAATCAGACATTCGAAATTAAGACTGGATTAACGATAGCAACGGCTAGGCTGCTACCGAACGTTATATGGTGCTTTAAGTGCCATATGGTAGGGCCAACTCATTGAGATGTACGACAGTAAGTCCTGGAAAAGAGGTCTGCCGAAGGTGTAGAGCCAGTGACCACAATGAGGATGTGCACCAACGAGTCGAGATGCGCAATATGCATTAATGACGATAGAGCAAACGTACGACATGTGACGGGATCGTTGACCTGTCCGACTATAAGGAGAAAAATTAATGAGGTCAACCGAGGAACAGTAGTCATGAAAAATTAGGATTGCTTACAAACATAATAATGTGATAAACAATAAAATGGAATACATAATATTTTCGTCGTATGAGACAGAGGACATTTTTCCTAAAATATAGTAAGAAATTTTATTATCAATTAAATATATTGCAATAAGTATAATTAAATTAAATTAAAAGTAAAATTAAAATAAAAACTTAACTAATGTAAAAGTAATATTAAGCATTATTTGAATTCAAAATTAAAATAAACTAAATTATAATTAAACAAATATTAAATTATATTTAATTATTGAACTGAAGCTTTTTTTAATTAGTGATTAATAAATAGATTCCGAACGCAAACGAAGAAATTTCAAACTAAATGAATAACTGCACATAAATAAGTCATGTTGAAGTAATGTCGTAAGGCGGTACTGTGGTATATGCTTGCACGGCAGAGGAGCGGAGAGAGGAGAGGTTTTTAGTGGATATGGCAACGTCATCGGCAGAATCCCACATAGTCCAGTCTGGGCATGTGTAACAGCATTTTCCCCTCCTCGCGCAAAAAAAGGTCCCATCGTCAAAGAATCGAGTAGCCTAACAGGCTCGACCCGACGGTTGTCTCACGACTGGAGGTCCGACGGGAGGAGCGTCAGTCTCAGGGCCACCTTCGATCGGTAACAGCGACCGGGGATTCTGAAGATGAGGGAGAGGTCAGTATATTAGACACAGCTGATGAAGTGGATACCCCAAGAGGGAGGATTGAAGAAAAAAATAAAGTGAGTATAATCTCAGAAATAAAACTATCGGTTGGGAAAACTTTGCCCTTTCTCGGTAAGGGACTGAAAGAAGAGGATGACTATTTAGTACAAAACCGGAGTTTCCGGCAAAAGAAATTTACTATAAAAATGGCAATGACGAAATAAATATCGATTTGAATATTAGTAACGATGACGTAATAGAAACAGCTAACAAAATAAGGTCTAAGAAAGCGATCTGGTGGGATAGAGTCCCAGTGGATATTGTTAAACTGATCGCTCAAAACAAGAACGAACGAAGTATGTCGAATGTTTAATGATATCGCAGAGGATGGGATAATTCCGGGAATTTGGTAGACAGCCAGGGTAATACTACTACCAAAACCGGGGAAGGATCCTTTACATCTCAGCGCTTATAGGCCGATTAGCATTTTAGCGGCACTGAGTAAAATGTGGAGAAAATATATTAAAGAAATTGATAGAAATATGTATTGGCGTGGATCCATTCGACAATAACCAGCATGGATTCAGGAAGAAAGCATAGCACAGTAGATGCTGCTTGTCGGTTAATGAAAATAGCGGACTCCTGTAAAAAAAGAAAGAGATTAATACCAGTGCTGGTTACTATAGATACTAAAAACGTTTGTAATACAATGAAATGAACAAAGATAATCGCTAAGATCAGGGAAAAGAGAATACCTTTTAAACTGGCGAGGCTCGTAGAAAATTATTTATCCAAAAGGAAAACAGTTGTCATTAACATTGTATATGACGGACTCCTAAAAAGTTTAAAGCAAATTGAGAGATGAACTGCAATCGCTTTCGCGGCTGACCTGGCTCTCATACTTAAAGCTAAAAAGAACAAGAACATCAATTTGATAGTAAATAGAACAATGAGAAGGGTCAACAAATAGTGCACATCAATAAGCCTACAGTTGGCCAATGATAAAACCGAAATTATATTACTTATAGGTATGAGGATACAGGAAAGGGCAACTCTGAGATTAAGAAGAAGAGCGCAGCCGGCAGTGGCAGCTGGTAGAGACAATGCTAGCCATATGGTAACCGAGTTTAAGAAGGCAAGGTGGAGGTTAATTATACAGTCGTAAGGGCTAAAATGGCTCGGAATATGGCGCCGAAGTGTCTTAGTAAGGACAGAGTTGCGAGAATTCTAGGAGACCTTCTCGTCACCACCAGGAGCAGGAAGACGAAGGGCATAGTTCCCGAATCCCACAGACGCTAGGGGAAGAGGAACAAGATCTGTGTGTAACGGAGGAGGACCTTTTTTGCACGTGAAGAAATCCTCATGGATACTCCGCTGTTGCTATCGGTAACAGCAGCAGAGTAGTGTCGGACTCATACCGACTAAAACTCCACGATGACCATCCTACGCGTATGACAGGAGTGCTCCAGGAACCTCTTCTGAATTATCTTCTGTTTCACCCCCCTCCCCCGTCCTCCTGTTCGAGCCCGTCCTAAGAATTCTCCGTCTGTTTAATTTGGCGTTAGGGGATGGGGGCATTGCCCCTAGTGCCATCGCTGCTTCTAGTCGTGATCCGTTGGGACGGCGATGAGACGGCCCTAGGCCGCTTGACTACCATCCTCCTCCATCGACTTATCTTACAAGAGTGAGAGTTTTTCTTTCTCTCTCTTTCTGCTCGCTCCTTTGTGAGTATAACTTGCTCGTAGACGAGGCGGACGGCCTCGTATTCCTGTGGCCCTCTTAACATCGCTTCTACAATCGCCGAGGGGGTCAGTCTTTCACCTATGATGTGCCGCAGGGTGTAACGGGACAGCTCCCACGCCTCACAGAGCTCCAGCATGTGCTGCGCTGTGTCCCTGCCATCCCCGCAGAGGTGACAGATGTCCGTCGTCTCCTGTCCGATTTTCCTCAGGTACTCGCCGAACGTGCCGTGTCCAGTGAGCACCTGAGTCCTCTTTACGGAGTAAGACCAGCCTCGGCGTCTGCCATGCCCGGGGGTAGACTCCCTCTCTCAGGCATCTTTGTGTAGAGGCGTCGAAGTGTGGGAGTCATGAGCCCCATCACTTCCCCAGATCCGGCCGGAGATTCCGTCTGGGCCAGCGCCACGTCGCGGGAGGTCATTCTTCTGGTCGCCTCTCACATCTCTTCCTCCGTGACTTCCCAGTCAAGTTTCCATTCTATCGGCCGTGCTGTTTCCCGCACCAGTTCTGCCACACTGTCCTCTTCCTGGGGTAAAAGCGTCCCGATGATCTGCAGCAGCAGCGCAGGTTCCATCTCCGTCATTACCAGAGGCCCTGTTTGGCTTTCCCCATGGGTCAGACTCGACTGCATCAACTAGTTCGGACCAGGTACAGTCCTTCGCGTTCCTGATTTCCTTTTGTAACGAGCGCCGTAGCACGCGATATGCTCGGTAGCGCAAGAAGACTTCTTCCTCGTAGCGTCGTCGCCAGTAGCGGGCCCTCAGGCACCGTCTTCTGGCCCGGACGCACCTGGTCCTCAGCTTCGCGACGTCGGGTTTCCACCAGTAAACTGTTCTGCTTCGCAGCGTGCCCGGTGTGGCACATGGCATGGATGCGTCGCAAATTGCTGTCATGGCTCGGCGAAGGTTCTTAGCCTCCTCTTTCACGCCTGTTTCGGTTGTCGTCTTCGAGGCCTTCCAGCTCCAAGCTGTCGCTATAGCGGCCGCCCGGAGTAGATCTTCGTTCCTCTCCTTTACCTTCCATCTTGGCGGTGGGCGGGCGCGTCCTCTTTTTGGGGGGCCGCGACCATCGCCCGCGGTCACCATTCCAAGCCCAGGTGTATCCTTCACCTCCATGAATATGTAGTGGTGGTTCGAGAGTGTCTCGACCCCCTCGGCCACTCTCCAGCCTGAAATCCGCCTAAATGCATTGGGGGAGGCCCATGTGATGTCAACGACGGAGCTCTCTCTCTCCATGATACGCAGGTACTGGTCGACCCCTCTTCACCAACAGGAATTCAAGTCCCGCGGCCCAGTCTGACAGCGCGCGGCCGCGCTCGTTAGTCCTGGGGTGTCCCCATTCCGTGGAGTGTGCGTTGAAGTCTTCCGGGACGAGCACTTGCCGGGGAAGATGCCGCCTGACGCAGTCACCGCCCAGAAACTCCTCGAACGCTGCCCATCCGCTGTTGGGTGACACGTACACACCCACCACCACCATCCCTGCCCACTCGACCGCAACGTATCCGTTGCCGCGCTCCAGCGGGGCTCCTTGGGCGGACGTCCACGGCGTTGATGTCCAGGCCACAGCAACCATTTCGTCAGTATCTCCGGCCCATTCCGGAGCATCTCTGTATGATTCTGCCATCAACTCTAGGGCGACCGCGTTCTCCCGAATGGTTTGGTAGAGCAGGTCCTGCGCTCGTCTTGACCTTCCCAAGTGGGTCTGAAGAATGCGCATTTTCAATCCCCTAGTATCCTTTCTTCCATGGCTTCCTCCGTGCCAGCTTCCTTGCTTGCGGGCTTGGGATCGCCCTGCGGCGGCGAGCCGTTTTCGTTGCCACTTGTGGCCGTGGGTCCGCGGGTAGTTCCTCTTGTTCCTTTCTTAGAGGGGACGCAGGCCGATACCCCTATCCAGATGGTGCTCCGGGCGTCTCGCAGAACAGGCATTTGGGGCTCGCGGCAGAGCACGCTTTAGCTTGGTGCCCCGACTTACCGCATCTGTAGCACAGGTGCACCCAGTCCTCCTTGGAGGTGCAGATTGTGCTTACGTGCCCAATCTTCAGGCACCAGTAACATTGTAAAGGTCTTTCCTCGATGGCTTCGACCTTCGCTATCGACCAACCAGCGACCTCGCCAGCCTGGGCTAATTTCCTCACTGCACCGGCCGAGCCTCGTATCCACACGGATTCAAGCCCGTTTCGAGCAAGGCGGATCTCTCCCAGTCGAACTTCCTCCGCCTTGCAGCCACTCTCCTTCGCCAGGTTGTTCCTGATTTCCTCCTTCGTGGCCGAAATATATATTCTGGTCACCCTTGCTTCTGCAACTCGGAAGGGTGTCGCCACGTGAACCCTGTTCAGATCTAAGATCCGGGTCAGCCGTGCTGCGAGCGCAGCGGCCTTCTCCCCCTTCTGGTCCTTGGAGGCCTCCGGTCATAGTTTTGAGCATCCTCACCGCGGCCAACACCTCCGCGTAGGATTGGCCCAATTTATCTCTCAGTGTGATCGTTACCGCCGATGTTCGCGGTGTATGTGGGGGGTAGCTTATCTCCTCCTCCTCGCGCGTTCTCCGTTCCTACCTCTGCGAATTTCCTCGGGCTCTTCGCTCCTATCCCTGGAGTTAGCTTCGCCGGTTGTTTCATCTCTGACTCCTTTTTCTTTTTATTTTTTCTTTTGACGGTCTGCCATTCCATGGCAGCCGCTTGTCCTCCCTTGGTCGCTGGAGTGTTTGGAACTCCAAGCTCCCTTCTCGTGTTCTCGTCGGAGACGACCTCCTTTTCTTTTCCTCTTTCTATACTTTGGAGGCGTTCTTCCCTTTTTCCCATTGGGCGCGCAAAATGACCACTTACTCTGCACCTGTCACTCCACCAGGCACTGCTAGTTTCAAGTGGCCCGCGCGACGCGCTTTCAGCGCGCGTGCCAATATGTTTGCGTCCGTGTAGTTCTCCGAGTATCTCGTGTAGCGGCGCTGTTGTCACGCGTCCCAATATGACTACCTCTCCATCATAACCTCACACTCGGTTTACTTTCGCCTGTAACGTCTTTCCAGACCAGATTCCGTTAGTTCCTACACCCACTTTTTTTCCAGACACTAGTCCTTCACTCTGGTTAACTTCTTTGTCCGAATTCTCCAGTTTTCCGGAGATTTCGATCATGCTCAAGGCACCGTCCTCTCTACGACTGCGCCACGTGAATGCCCCAATGGAACTCAACGGAGGAGTACCTGCGAACGGCCATTCCCAAGTGTGACCCGAGGAAAGCTGCGAGCGTGGAAGGGGTTCCTTGGGAGATCGTTAGGATCATCACGGAACAAGGACCTGGGCGGTTCCTGGACCTGTTTAACAGGATAAATAGGTCTGGAGGAATTCCAGTGGTGTGGAAGGTGGCGAGGGTGGTTCCTTTACCGAAACCGGCAAGGGATCCGCTGTTGACATCATCATACAAGCCGATAAACATTTTGCCGGCGCTGAGTAAGGTTTGGGAGCATACGTGCAAGATGTTGATCGAAAGGTGCCTAGGGAGGGACCCTTTCCGTAGGAGCAATATGGATTCAGGAGACGCAGGGGCACCATAGATGCGCTGGGTAGAGTGTGCGGAATCGCGGATCTATGTCAGAAGAGAGGACTGGTGGGCGTTTTGGTCGCTCTGGACGTGAAGAACGCATTTAATACTCTCAGTTGGAGGAGGATCCTTGCAGGGGTCAGGGAAAAACGGTTACCAGGTCAGCTACTAAATTTATTGAACGACTATCTTTCGGATAGGAAAATTGTGGTGCACTGCCGGGATGGTACGGTGAGGAGAAGTCTATATGCGGGAGTGCCTCAGGGGTTGGTATTAGGTCCATTGTTGTGGAACCTCATGTATAACGGACTCCTAAAGGTGTTTGACACGGTTAAAGATGCGGACGCCATTGCGCTTGCGGATAACCTGACCCTAGTGATCACCATGCGGAAGTCGCAGGACATCGGGGGCAGAGTACAGGAAACAAATGAAGGTCACGGACTGGTGCAAGGATATGGGTCTTCATCTGGCGCAGGGCAATACTGAGGTCATTCTGCTCACCGGGAAGCGAGTTCCGAAGGTTTTTAAGTTTGACGTGAGTGGAGACGTTATCACCACCAGAAATTCCGTAAAATACCTGGGGCTGTTTCTGGATAATGCTAGGAGGTATTCCCTACATCTGGAGCAAGCGTGCGACAAGGTGGAGAGATTTGTGGGAGCCATTAGGGGCCTGCTGCCTAACGTCAATGGACCCACCGACACCGTAAGGAATTTGTATTACGGTGTCTGGGAATCGGTGGTCTTGTACGCTGCGCCGACATGGGCATCTGCCCTCTGTATGCAGAAGAACAGGAAGATCTTGGTGAGTCGCACGGGGCACTGTGCGTGGTAACGGGCAGCATGCCCATTTATATCAAGGCCAGGCTTCGGTGGAAGGAGTACGAGGAGAAGAAGGGCTTTAGTGTAAATAGGCAGAGCGAAGCATATGCCTTAGTGGAGGAGCTGAAGAGTTTGATGCAAGAAGCCGAGGACAGGTGGAGTATAGAATGGGCATTCCACAATCCGGGCAATTGGATAAGAAGGTTGATCAGAACTAACCTAGGCTATGATATTTTCAACTACTATCGACATAGGATCGGCAAGGAGAGCCATACCAGTTGCTCGGATTGTGGGGACGACCTGGATGACACCGGTTTGTGGCTGAGATATACGGTATTTTGCACGAGAGTGATGAAGTCACGATAGTTCAAGGAGAAGGAAATGGAGATGTGGAGTGGTTTGGTTAGAAGACGAAGAATGAGAGCGGCGCGAAGTGGATGCATAGGCTTACGGTACGTTGTGTAGAGGCCAACCCGAAGTATTGTCAAATGATTGTGGCAAACTGGAACCTCGAGTACCGTTTAGATTTGGGAAGGAGGAGGGGTTTTTAGCGGGTATAGCGATGTCATCCTGCCGAGACATAACCCATGTACGCATTGGGTATGCGTATGGCATTTTCCCCTCCACGTAAAAAGAAAGGTATGAGGATACAGGAGGAAATAGACATCAAGATTGAAAAATATAATCTGAAAGCAAAAAATACGATGAACTACCTAGAATTAAAAATGGACAACAATAGGAAATTTACTACCCACATAGAAAAAGCATGTGCAAGAGCTGATGTAATTATGGAAGATTTGAGAAGCCTACACATATGTAGGAATTTTCTGACCAACACTTTCCAAATGAAACAACATTATTGGATGTATATTCTGGATGAACTCTATATATAAATAAGATTAAGAATTTCTAAATAACAAACTATTGTTTTATTCATCATATTATAATTTTGATCTTGAAAATTTATCTGTTTTTTAAAAATATAATTAGATTTACTTTTTAGTATTAAATAAACTTTATTTATTACAGATTTATACACACAAAAAAGAAAACATAAACATAAGGGAGATTCGGAAAAAATAAGAGGGACGAAACTAAAATAAATAATAGAAAGTACAGAAAGATGTACGACATTGGATATTATTATTTTTCCATCTATCTCGAGAACGAGGGAAGATATTTTAGCACATAAAATCTGAAATTGTTCATATACAAGAATCAACAATAAACAAAGAAAAATCATCATAAATTATAAATAATATAATTGAAATTGGCTAATTAACTGACATAACGACAACAAATTTATACATATCAAACAATTGTGTACCAGCAAAAATAAAGAGTATATAATAAATGACATGAATAAAGATATGCTATCCTTTAATATAAACTATCTTTTACAGGAAATTGATGACTTTATAATTCGAAAGACATTTAAACAGAAAGATAGGTTAGAAAGAAAATGGCTGTCACAATGCAGAGACAAACAATGCCTCTTTTGATCAGATTGTCCGACACTTCCAAAATTAAATGAAACTAGTTCATTTATTAAAGGCATGACTGATAGAAAACATTTGCATTTGTTAAGGTATGGAGAGAATTTGAAGAGGTATACGAAGAACTTTATTCGAATATTCACATAACTTAGCTTGCCACGTAGGTTACTCGCTGGAGCCCTAGGGCACGAGATTTCACACTGCGCATCGCTCTTTTCTCTCAACGGAGGCATAGGTCATCATGCGACGCTTACATACATACTAGGGAGGGGATACATACTTGTGTGTGTTTTGTCTCTACGTTCCTTCACTCACGCACGTACAATACAAATGTGCTATATATTCAACAGTATTAAAAAGTCGATGAACATGAAGAAAGTTCTGTTCACTCAACTTGTTCAGAAGCGTATATTTTAAATTGTAATATAAATACAATGGCGGTAATATACTGGCGTACAGGTCAAATATCAATTTTCGGATGACACGCAGATTGTTGTTAAGCATGTAAGAATATCTAAAATAAAGTAAAGCCTTTTTCATTCCCAGAATTAAAGGTCATATTTACTTTTATCGTGAGCTATCGCTTTTGAGGCGGACAGTTACTTACGTATATTGTATTAGTAGCTGCATAAGTCGAAATATCAACATTGTATACAACTTTGTCAGTACCTGTCAAGCTGTTGAATTACTCAGAAGTGTATAACACGAAAAACGGATGCTCGAACTGATCGAATTATTCATCGCTTATCCAAAGTGAACAGATTTAAAACAGACGTTAACATTCCTGAAAAAATAGTACCAATTGTTGACAATAATAGTTTGAGAGCAGCCTGACGTCGATTAAACGCATTTGGATCAAAAGAAAGAGTTGCAAGAAAGATGTTCAAGACCATGAACAGAAAGATAAGGATTTATGTCATTGCTGAGTGGACAGAGTGAACCCCTAAGAGGAATCTAGGATCAAAAACTATTAAAGAGCCAACAGCATCATAAATCACTTGATAAAAGAAACAAACTTTTATCCTTCACCACCATCTTGAGCAATCAACAGCCGAGCAGATGCGAGAAATCAATCGTCAGTAGCTATTGTTTTCCATCTTTCGAGAACCAATCATGGTCTGATCGCCGCACACGAAGAGCAGAGGCGCCAAGGAGCAGTCATGAAAAGTAGAGTTCTTCTCCACCTTATGACACTCTCAGGTGGTGATATGACCGTCGGACACGAGGCAAATTAAACCAATCCGTCGTAGAGTACCGTTCCCCTACGTCTTATGAAGGTCAGTGGTCGTGGCCTGACTGTCGGACACAACATAACAATGATCACTCTATATCATATCTAGAAAGTACAGTCCCTTAACACTCTGGGGATCGGCTATTCTGACACGCACACAGCCTGAATTCCTGGCTGTTTTTGGAGTAATTGAAAAGTTTCAAATCATCGTTCGGAATGTTCGTTCGGATTTACATTTCGATTCGATATACATTTATTGAATCATATACGTACGATATTTTGTTCCAGAACCTTATACATCCTTCACGTAGCTTCAACATTCCATCCTTCCAGGACCTCAGCCTTTTCGGCGAAAAACTTTAACACGATTTTTTTATGTCCTTTTATTATATTAACAAATTCCTTATATTTGTTAAATTGGAACAAACTTTCTGGACGAACCAATAGCATTTAAAACAAGTGTAATATTTTATTAAAAATCAATTAGTATATTTGAAGATACTTCTAGTACCATTTTTTAGTATGATATGCTTGGAAACAATTTCCCCGATGGAGAGGTACTAAGAAAAATTTACCAATATATCGTGTGTCGCCCCTTCTGTTGTTTGCAGTACATACGCCGCATTTTCTCCCTGGATACTTTTATTTTCCAGTACCAACAATTTGTTCTAAAATAAGCTGACGCATAATCCCAGATTATCTTATTGGTGGATCGCTATAAGAAGCATGTCTGGTACATGTTGACGACAATTTCAACTACATCTTCTTCTGCTGCTTCAGAATCATTACTTGCCCAATCTTTCGACAATCGAAGTAAGAAAAATGTTATACTGTAATTTATTCGTAGTGTTTAACTTTTTATACACTACGGAAACCACCACTTTCTTTCACCACTTAATTTTTTTACGAAGTATTGAATAGCATGACAAATATTGATCTGCTCTATCCACTTCTTTCATGTCAGTATCATCGATACAAGTAGGCTTTGTTTTTATGTTACCATTTCGACATATTTTACGAAATGAGCTAGCACCATGAATTGTCGAAATCGTATGTACTAGTCGAGTATCCTTCCATGAAAGAAAGAGACTTTCATCATTTCGTCCAGAGGTCGTTTCGTATTGGTTCAACTTTAGTTGTTGTGTTATGAAATCTGATGGAAGTTCCCTGTTTTTCTCATAGTATCGCATATTCCTGCTTTAATCTTGAGTGAATTTGCAATAATTCTTACACTATTATAGTAATTATTTTGGTAGACGTGGTACCTGATCGAGGTACGGTTCTAAAAGAGAGAAAATTGTTCCCTTTAATATTTCCTCTCTTCGTCTATAAATTTCAATATTCCCAATATGTCCTGTAACAGCTTCACATATCACTCGAACGAGGAGATCATATTTTATAATCCACGCTGGGTTACATGATCGAAATTTTAGTCTTCCTCTCCATGGTATCATAGCTTCAGCCAAAGATATTTCTTGATTTGGCTTATATATGAGTTGATATTTTTTTTTTACAAAGTAATCTCATATTGGTTTTATTTTGAAGAGTCTATCTGTAATATTACCTTGCAAATTATTATTATTGAAATGGAGTAATTATAAAATTTGTCGAAATCTGTTCTGAGTCATTACTTTTACAAAAATCGAAGTTTCTAAATATGGATCAAATAAGACCAATAATCTTTAATGCGATCCTTTCTTACATATCCCATAAGGAAAACAAGACCAAGAAATTTTTCATTTCCTTTATTTCTGCGTCTACCCACGTTAGTATTTTCTAGTTTTTCTTCCATCTGTATTCATTTTGATGGTAATATAGGTTAGTTTTACGGCAAAGCATTTCAAAGAAATCATTTCCAAAGAATGAACTTACGATTTCATTAATGCTAGTATGATCGGATGGAAATTGCTTTAGGCCATTTCCTATAAAATTTTCCAGAACAGGAATTTTGTTTTGCTTGGTCCATGAACTTGTTTCGTAAGATATAGAAAGGTCTTCGTCATCTTCGCTATTGTCTGAATCACTCGGCAAAGGACGAGTGCTTCTATTTTTAGTAAGATCAATTTCATTGCCACTATCACTAATATTATCTTCACTTTTGACATTACTTGGCACATCTGACAACACACCTGCACAAATTTTTGCGCCATATTCAACAAACTGATCTCCCATTTTTTTCACTGTCTTCTCATTACTAAATAAAAGCGTCGAGTTCTCTATAGAGGAGCGATTCTAGCAGCGACTTCTAACAATCGCGGTTTTCTGTTTACCAATCGACATCAACATTTGAAGGTGCCATAATTTCCCCATTCGCATGGTATATGGGCCAACGGTCCCAATGACTTGCGATGCGATGCTTGAAAACGCGAGTCTAGGAAGAGATAGCAAAGCCACTTAAAGGAGTCGAAATCTATGTCTTCTCTCGTTAGCGTACAGGCTAAAAGGGTTTTGCGCCAGATTGGTATGGTAAACGTGACTGTTGCATTCGCTTTTAGTATTTCTTACATAAAGTAGGGAAGATGCCGTATCTTCCGGTAAAAGAACCATGAGAGACGGCACAGCATTTATTCCAGAATCTTGAGCGGACACGCACCTAACGAATTTTTCAATATGACTTTTTATGTCGACCAAATTCCTAAATCGGAACGAACTTTCCGGGCAACCAACATTATATAAATATATCGATAACGGTCTCGTATTATTCAAGTATGTGATGGCAAAACAGTTTCATAACATTTCGTTTATAGCATCCATTGCATTTCTTTTCCTCCTTTGTTTAACAGTAGTTAAAATCTTTATAAGATACCGCATGAAGTATGAAAGACGTGGATTCGCGTCTCCAGTCCCCAGAGTGTTAATAGTCACGTATTCAATAAACCCAAAGTCATGCGAGTGTTCGGGCTCGTACAAAAGAAGTCCTTTATTTTGGAAAAAAAACCGACGAGCCAGAATTTCTTTCGCGAGAAAGCACTTGCATTGGACTCAAGAGCAGTGATCTAAGGTAATTTTCATAGACGAATCGAAATATAATAGAATTAGAGTCGATGGAAAAACTTATGTTAGATGTTACATCGGAGAGAAATACTGAAAATATTGTGTGACAAAATCAACGATCAAAAGAGGTGTGGGATCGGTACTTGTTTAGAGCGCAATGTCCATGAATAGTGTACCCTTCATCGAATCAGAGAATCATGGGCCATTATACTTATTTAAATATAGTAAAAGAGGTTTTGCTATCATATAGAGAAAAATGCATGACACATAACTGAATTTATCAAGCAGATAATGATTCGAAATATATCGCACGCGTCATTAAAATGATTTTATCGGATCAAAATATTAATTGCTTGAAATGACAGACATAATCCCCCAATCTGAATTTCATAGAAATGTTATGAATCAACGTAGAAAAAATATGTAGAAAATACAACAAAAGTCGGAAAAATTAGGAAAATTTCACACTTTGGTAGAAGAAGCGTGGAGGAGATCAATACCTCCGGATAGAAGTATGAGTCTGATTGATTCCATGCCCCGGAAATGTGCAGCTGTGATACGACCAAAAAGAACTAGCTACCAGATATTAAGAACTTACAATTGTAAGTAAACATTTGATACAAAAATATATTAATTTTTCATTTATATACAAGAAATGGTCGTTTCCAAAACTACTATTAAACATAAAATACAAATTTATAGAATTCTTGAAATAGATAAAGACTTTTCTAATATGTGATAAAAGAAGGTTCAAATTTTATAAAAACATGATTTCTACCATTGTGCATTGTGCATTTCACCATTGTGCACTTTCCAAAAGATTACAAGCAGTTTAAAAATTAAAATGCAACCTGAACGTAAATATATGGTCGCTATTGTAAACGGATTTATTATGGATCTTATTACTTACTTGGGTGACAACAAATTCATAACGAGCGAAAAATGTTGAAAAGAATCATCAACGCAATCACAGTTATCGGTAAACGAAGATTAAGTTACAGAGAGTGTAAATCTGAAGCAGCTTATAACAGAAAATGAAACAGAAGATTATGGTAACATTTTACATGCTACATTTGCTTAGTAAATATGACACTCTTTTGAAGGGACACAAAAATCCATAAAAACCACTAATAAACTTGAAAGACCCCAGATAAAAGTAGGGAATCTTCGATAATGTGGATTTCTAAGATTACAATTAGTAACTTGATTAAAGTAGTCAGTGCATTACTTCAAGAGACAATTGCAAAGGAAGTGATTGAATCAAAAATGTTTTCAGTACAAATCGACTCCATGCAAGATATATTATATCAACAAAAGAAAGACGTTCAATTACTATACGTTATATTTCTAACTTTACTTACAAAAGGCTCGTAGCTATCGTAAACCGAAAATCTACAACAGGAGAAATTGAGTTTGAATTTGTAAAACAAATATTGATCGCTAATAATATTCATGTTAAAATATGTGTAAGTAATTTAATAGAGACGGTGTGGCAAATATAAAAAGTTAGTATAATGGTTCTTTTTCGTGGTTCGTAAACGAATATGCTGTGTTTATTCATGACTCTTACCAAAAAATGAATATATAGGAAATTGTATGTAGAGATTCGTGACATTGGAAATTGTTAACTGTAGGACAAACATGATAGAGACCTAAAGATATCGCCTTAAAAAAAGTATTTGGTTTCTTTGCAGAACCAAATTCTGCTTTATATATTGTCATCATAATCAAATTACTAAAAATTGAGGATTTTTTAATATGCAAAACTGAAACGTGTGCTAAAGCAAAGATATTTTGCAGATTTACTATTAAGATATGAAAATATACTTACAGCAGAAATATTTGTATTAACAACATCCTCATCAAAATATGTCCAAACAAATGGGATAGATCTGTTTACAACCTGTAATATGGCAAACGAAACATATGAAAATTTGAAATCATATAGGAATTTTGAAAATATGAGAAGAACTGCTGATATCTTTGTAACGTGACCTAAAAGTAAATTTACATATTATAAAGAATATAATCTACAAATTCACGAATCTCTGCCGGTTACCAGAATAAAACGGAAAAACGGTGCAATAGGAGAAGGAGCTCCAGATAACTATATAATTAATGTAGAATTCAAAATTATTGAATTGATGTGTAATATAATATTTGATGTTGTGTGTAAAAGTATTTATCGTCGTTTTCGAATCAGTAAACCATTATATGCTGATTTTGCCTATCTTGATCCCAAAACTTTTTCCTGTGGTAAAAAAAGTGAAACACATATAGATGCAGTGATGTAAGTTTTGAAAATTTTAAAGATGAGTACGATAATTTTATTATTCATTATTATCATTATTCATTATCAGTGGAATAATTTGAAGAGAATGCCAAAACAAGCATTTGTTATAAGCATCACGGAAGAAAGTGATGTATATGAATATGAAAATGAAGAAATTAATAAAATACTTAAACAACGCCAATCCTGCAACGATTGTGCATTTTGTTCTTACGAAATATTTAATCAATGTAATTTACCAACAAATGTTTGCTCCTTATTGAGATTAACATACAAATATTTGCTCGTATTATCGGTGAATCAAACACCCTGTGAACGAAGCTTTTCTACTTTACGATTTGTAAAAAATAAATTGCGAAATACCTTGTCACAGAAAAATTTATATTCATTGATGCTTATGTGTGTCAAGAAGGATATTTTAGAAAATTCGAATCCGGATATTATTATTAATAACTTTGCCGAAAGTAGTGATTTACTGAATTCTTTATTAATTCTGTAAATGTAAAAATTATGCAACCGCATACCAAAGTGGTTCAGTATCATAAACTGAAATTTTTCTTTTTGTTATATGTATACTATTATTATCTAATGTTTGTTTAAAAATTTATGTGAATTATAGTGTATCAAACTTGGTACGTGATTTATATATTGCTTCCTTTGTACCATAAAAGCCACGTGACGGTTTTCTTATTAATTAAACAGATTTGCTAAAAGAGGGTTGGTGGTCATATCAGTGATCTGCCGGTAAAAATTTAAGTTACAGAAAATTATTTTCAATGAATCTAATGATGTATGGAATGTTGCACCTTACTCTGATCTTCACTTGATCACTGATATATCAAATACTTAACACCCTTGAAAAATTGTTTAGAGAACAAAAAATTTATAGAATAAACCGTTAAATACATATATAGTAGTAAACATTAACT